>PVLC010012430.1:0-38360 GCA_004027655.1 Graphiurus murinus
GGTGGCGCACGCTTGTAATCTCAGCATTCGGGAGGCTGAGACCGGAGGATCCGGGTTCGCGGCCAGCCTCAGCTACCTAGTGAGGCACTCCGCAACTTAGTGAGACTCGGTTTCAAAATAAAGAATAAAAAAATAGGGCTGGGGGTGTAGCTCGGAGGTAGAATGCCCCTGAGTTCAATCCCCAGTACCGCAAAAAAAATAAATAAATAAAAATAAATAAATAAATAAAAGTAAGGGTTCAGCCGGGCTTGGTGGCGCACGCTTGTAATCCCAGCATTCGGGAGGCTGAGACCGGAGGATCCGGGTTCGCGGCCAGCCTCAGCTACCTAGTGAGGCACTCTGCAACTCAGTGAGACTCTGTTTCAAAATAAAGAATTAAAAAAAGGGGCTGGGAGTGTAGCTCGGAGGTAGAATGCCCCTGAGTTCAATCCCCAGTACCGCAAAAAAAAAAAGTAAGGGTTCAGCATCCTTAAGATCAGTAATTTTTTGATGTAACTTTAACAAGTCTAGTGACATATTTTCATGATGCCATATTCCTTGCAAATGTGCCTTAACCTTATCCGAGCTATGATCACTCTGATTATAAACTTTGGAAGTAACACAGATCCAATCAAATTTAGCATGACACTTTATTTATTTATTTATTTTTGAATTTATTTATTTATTTATTTATTTATTTATTTATTGTGGTACTGGGGATTGAACTCAGGGGCATTCTACCTCCGAGCTATACCCCCAGCCCTATTTTGTTTTTTATTCTTTATTTTGAAACCGAGTCTCACTAAGTTGTGGAGTGCCTCACTAGGTAGCTGAGGCTGGCCACGAACCCGGATCCTCCGGTCTCAGCCTCCCAAATGCTGGGATTACAAGCTGTGCGCCACCACGCCCAGCTTAGCATGACACTTTAAACTTGTTCTAGTCTTTAACTCTTGAATACTAGTCTTCAAATCTTGAACCTCATCTCCTAAGTTTAAAACAGTATCATATAATGTGTTTAATCTATGTTCTAATTTAATATCTATATGTTCTTGAGTTCCTAAAGTACGAGTAACATTTTTAGACATCTGATTAACAAAAGAAGCTGTCTGTACTTCTTGAAATAAAGCAACAGCAGCAGTTGTAGCTGTAGCTAAAAGAGTAAGGAGAGCAACAATTCCAGTAATAATTAGTCCAACCATTCTGCGGGGGCAACTCAATGCTTGATCGATTTCTTGCAAAATTTGTAACCCCTTATCACTATACCAGGGCCAAGATACATTGACAGGTAACAAGATTAACTACCATAATCTACATTCCAGTTGGTATGTTAGACACACAGGAGGTAAGAATACAATTTTGACAAGTAAAATTGAAATGGTTAGCAAAACTAATATTAACATGTACAATCAATATCACATAAGGTAAATGTACACATGCAGTTACATTTTCAGGTCTCATCTCATTTGTTTTTTTATTTTTTTATTTTTATTTTATTTTTTATTTTTGCAGTACTAGGGATTGAACTCAGGGGCATTCTATCTCCGAGCTATACCCCCAGCCCTATTTTTTATTCTTTATTTTGAAACAGGGTCTCACTAAGTTGTGGAGTGCCGCCTCACTAGGTAGCTGAGGCTGGCCTCGAACCCAGATCCTCCGGTCTCAGCCTCCCGAATGCTGGGATTACAAGCGTGCGCCACCACGCCCGGCTCATTTGTTTTTTTAAATGACTTTACCTCCCCCACTGCAGCCGCCAACTTTCATATATAAGTCGGCGGCTTCTGGGAGGAAGACCACCACAATCCTGCAGTAAAACCTACTTTCATTTCAGACAAAGCTCTACATTTAATTTGACTAACTCTTGTCCACAGTAGTAAGTATTGATTAATAGCTCACTGTACTGACCAGTCCTTAAGATAGTCCTCTGTACTTATTCCTGCCGAGGCGGTCCATTGCCTTAAGTATTGATTAACAGCTTGGCCTACAGACCAGTCCAGAATATAGTCTACTGTACTTGTCACATTGCATCTCTGGGGAACAGAGGAAACGCACTTTCTCCAATGTATGCTATTATTATAGCATATAGAATCGACTTCACAGGGAAGATGTGATTGAGGAGACATCACATCCTCAGCATCATTCCCTGCAGGCCCCCAGATGACAACTCCTTGTATAAAACAATTCAGATGTAGAGGCGTGCCTCTTTGCAGCACTTGTGGTGCCAATGTTAAGTATCCTGGAACGGTCACACCTTTTGAGAAATAAATAGGTAGTCCAGTACCTAGTCCTGTATAATTAATAGGCACACTTTCAGAAGGTGGACAAGAGGGTCATTGTTCTACTATCTGTTTGGTCCTTCTTGCCATATAACTGCTGTAGGAGTGTGGGTGGTAAAAAGCACATAGGCAGCCCAATCTTTTGTATAGTCCAAAATATAACATTTTTTGGTCTCTCTATGGAAGATTCAACTAACTGTAGCACATGTCTGCCTTTTTCAGTTAAAGTCCTCTCAGAAGTAGGATTAGAATCTCCTTTTAAAATGTCAAATAAGGGTTTTAATTCCCCTGTGGAAATCTTTAAATGGGGGTGAAGCCAATTGATATCTCCTAACAATTTTTAGAAGTCATATAGAGTTTTTAATCCATCTTTTCTGATATGAATCTTTTGGGGCTTAATGACTTTAGGGTATAAAGTATGTCCTAAATAATCATAAGGTGGTTTAGTCTGTACCTTCTCTGGAGCCATAACTAATCCCTCTTTTTTTTTAAGGCCTTTTGTAGACAGGCATAAGCTGCAAGTAATATTCCTTCATCAATATGAGCTAATAAAATGTCATCCATATAATGGATAATATACACCTGTTCATAATGACTTCTTATGTTAGCTATGGCCTGGTCTACAAATTTTTGACATAAAGTCAGGCTACTGGCCCTTCCTTGAGGCAATACTCTCCAATGATATCTTTTCATAGGTTCTTTATAATTTGTAGATGGCACACTAAAGGCAAATCTTGTGGGGCTAAAGGTATAGTATAAAAACAATCTTTTAAGTCAATTATAATTTTAAAGGTACCTTTAAGAATAGCAACAGGATTAAGCAATCCTGGCTGTAAAGCTTCCATTAATTTCATGGTTTTATTGACTTTTCTTAAATCTTGTAACAATCTCCATTTACCCAATTTTTTCTTAACAACAAAGACTGGAGAGTTCCAAGGAGAATTTTTTTTTTTTTTTTTTGCGGTACTGGGGATTGAACTCAGGGGCATTCTACTTCCAAGCTATACCCCAGCCCTATTTTTTATTCTTTATTTTGAAACCGAGTCTCACTAAGTTGTGGAGTGCCTCACTAGGTAGCTGAGGCTGGCCGCGAACCCGGATCCTCCGGTCTCAGCCTCCCTAATGCTGGGATTACAAGCGTGCGCCACCACGCCCAGCTTCCAAGGAGAATTTGATGGTTCAATATGACCCCTTTTAAGCTGTTCCTGTACTAACTGCTTTGCAGCCTGTATCTTTTCATTAATAAGAGGTCACTGATCCACCCATACAGGCTCCTCACTTTTCCAAGTAATAGGATCTGCATGGGGTACAGGTTGTTCAGTGACCTCCTTTAAAAACATCCCAAACCTGCCTGGTGATATTTTTGAGTATACTGTAAAGGTTCAGATATTCCTTGGCCTAATTTCCTCAGTCCGGAGTTGGGTAACGATCCTTGGTCAAACATTTGCTGAGATATAATTTCACTGGGGCTATATAGATAGCCCCACATCTTTTCCATAACATCTCTACTCCATAGGTTAACAGGCAAATTTGGCACAATATATGGCTGAAAAATCCCTTTGTGTCCCTCCTGATCTTTCCACTGCAATTTGTCACTACTTTGTTTAGGGCTTTTACTCTGGCCTATACCCTATAAATGAATAATTGAGGGATGCTTAGGCCAATGGGATGGCCATTGGTCGGCAATGATGACAGAAACATCTGCTCCAGTATCAAGCAATCCCATAAACTGTCTTCCATTAATGGAGAGTTGCAATTCAGATCACTGCCTCCTGATAGCCTGCACCAGGTATGCGTCCAAGAATCCAAAGCCTCCTCATCCTCTTTTGTCTTTAAGAATACCATTTTTGGTTTGAACTTGGGGCAACAATATCAATTGAGCTAATCTTTGACCTTGATTAGTAAACGAAATATTGTTAGGTGAGTGGGTCATTATTTTAATTTCCCCCTCATAATCGGCATCTATTATTCCCGGGGCCACCAAGATTCCCTTCATAGTAGTATTACTCCTCCCTAATAATAGCCCTACTGTACCCTTTGGCAAAGGACCAAAAACCCCAGTAGAAAGAGCTTGCATTCCCATTTCAGGAGTTAGTACTGTGTAGGAGACTGTACTGAGGTCCAATCCTGGGGTTGCTCAATAGAGGTCTTGAACGGATTGTTTTGCTGAGGGACAAATGTCTGCAGTGCCTCATAACATTGTTTTGGGGCCTGAGGCTGGCTCCTCCTCCTGTTTCCCTGAAAGATTGGGTTACCCATAGCATCTGTTTTAGACTTACATTCAATGGCCCAATGTTTTCCTCTCTTACATTTAGGGCAGAGGCCTGGCTCCTTTTTTTTTTTTTTTTTTTTTTTTTTTTTGCAGTACTGGGGATTGAACTCAGAGGCATTCTACCTCCAAGCTATACCCCCAGCCCTATTTTTTATTCTTTATTTTGAAACAGGGTCTCACTAAGTTGCAGAGGGCCTCACTAAGTAGCTGAGGCTGGCCGCGAACTCGGATCCTCAGGTCTCAGCCTCCCGAATGCTGGGATTACAAGCGTGCGCCACCACGCCTGGCTGGCCTGGCTCCTTTTTAGGAGAGTTATTTTGCTGTCTATTGGGGCATTGCTTAACCTGATCTGGCCACATCCAAACCAACTTCCTACAGGACCTGTAGCCCTACCTTTAGACCTTCTGGATTGCTGAAATAATACTTCTTTAACTGTTTTTTTCCTTGTAATGCTACAGCCATGGCTAATCCTTGAGTATAAGAAGGTCCAATATCAGAGCACAATTGAATATAATCAGAAAGATTAGCTGTCCTTTTAAAAGGTCGTAGAGCAGCCTGGCAAGCGGCATTAGCATTTTCATAAGCTAATTATTTTACCAAGAGCAGACTAGCATCTCCATCTCCTAGCTCGAGGTTTGTAATAATCTAGATACAAAATCTTGATAGAGCTCATTGGGGCCTTGCCTAATTTTAGATAGATTTTCTGTTTGTCTTCCTGATGAGGGAAGTTTAAACCAGGCCCGCTTGGCCACAGCATTTATCTGTGCGTATACGGCAGGATCAAAACCAACCTGTTGGGCAGTTTCACGGTATCGTCCTTCTCCAGCAAGCATATCAAAACTAATCTGTATATTTGGGGCTTGGTTAATATCTGCAGTAGCCTGACATTGCTCACTATACTCAGATTTCCACAACAAGTAATCTCCTTCAGAAAGACACGCTCTAGCCAATTGCTTCCAATCCAATGGGCATAGAGCATCTGTAGATAAAGTTTCTAACAATGCTTGAGTAAAAGGTGCCGTAGGCCAGTATTGTGAACAAGCTGTTTTTAACTCTTTTAGCTGTTTAAATTGAATTGGGGCATGCTGGCGAACTAAATTACCTTGAGCATTAGCCACCTCTATTACTGGGAACATTTCAAATTCTGTAATATCCTCTCCCCACTGAGCCGCTTGATTTACTGAAGTTTGTAAAGGTGAGACCACAGGCAAAGGATAAGGCTTTCCAGGAGTTTGCTGTACTATGGCAATCACCGGCTCAGGATAAGCTGGAGGGTCTGAGATGGGAGGATCAAAGCCAGCAAGGACAGAAGGTGAGGAAGTTGACAAGCAGTCAGGTTGTTTGTCTGTCAAGTGATTAATCTGACACGTCTACTCCTCCACCCCTTCCTTAAGCTTTTTCATTTCCAACCAACACTTATCTGTCTCATATTCTGAGCGAGTTAAAGCTATGAGTGCAGGAGAGTCATTGTCATCATCTTGATTATATGGAGCAGCTTTTCTTTCCAAAATTTTCTCATCTCCATGATCTAAAGGCTCTTCCTTAAAGAGTGAATGCAGAGCATCAGCATACATCGGCTTGGGCGGTGCAGTAGGTTTGGTTTCACTTTCCCTAGCCGCTTCTAACGCACCTGCTCCTGTTCCTTCCTTAATTTTATCAGTCTGTATTTTTTCTCTTTCATGTCTAAAATCTAAATTATCTTTAATCAAAGCCCCTAAACTAAATGTATCTACAGGTACCTTTTCTGGAGCATGAACATCATAATAATTTTGTAATCTTTGTCCTACCTTTTGCCAGGTTTCTAAATTTACAGTTCCTTCCTCAGCACACCAGGGGCATACCTCCTCAATAAAATTTTTAAAAATTACAAAGTTGCTGATGCCCTACCTTTGTTAAGGGCATGCAACAAATTTTTAAGCATATGTACAAAATGCAAGCGACTATTTCCATGTCCCATCTTGGGTTTTACTTTTGCTCCCCCCCCCCTTTTTTTTCTCCTGATATATTATTCACCGAATCCTATTTCCCACAGTGTTCTTCACTGGCAGTGTCCTTCACTGATTCCCCAGTTTTCAGGTCCCTGTTTGGGAGCCCCCCGGCAAAGTCGAATGGTCCTGAAATGGGGAGTGAGGATTAAGAAAGAGAAAGACAAGAGATAGATTCGGGAGGACTGTCAGTAAATACTGCAGCAACCCCGAGTCTATTTAGCTCATTCCTTATATACTCATTTGATGCACCAGGATTTGAACCTGGAATCTTTCGATCCATGTTATCCATTGCGCCAGAGCACTGGTCAGGGTTCAGAGAACAAACATATACATTACAAGCAACATAGTTAAATTTTTGACAACATTCTGTCTCCTAGAACATAGAACAAACAGAACTCTCTACCTAGGTCAGCAGCCAGCATGCTGGCAAGAAAATGTTATTCAACTTTGTATGCCTATAAAAACAGACTTCCAAACCTCTGTAACTCTGCAAAAACCTTAAATACTGCTGGTCCCCCACACCATTCACAATAGCCAAAAGTTGGAAGTAGCCCAAATGTGCATCAATGGATGATTTTTTTTTTTTTTGTGGTACTGGGGATTGAACTCAGGGGCATTCTGCCTTCGAGCTATACCCCCAGCCCTATTTTTTATTCATTATTTTGAATCCGGGTCTCACTAAGTTGCGGAGTGCTCACTAGGTAGCTGAGGCTGGCCGCGAACCCGGATCCTCCGGTCTCAGCCTCCCAAATGCTGGGATTACAAGCGTGCACCACCATGCCCGCCAATGGATGAAGAAACTGTTTTGTGTAAATGCAGTGTGATGTTATTTAGAAATTAATGGAGTACTGACTCACTACAATTTGGATGAACCGCAAAAGCATTAAGTGAAAGAAGATATATACAAAGGTCTCATATTGTATTATTCCATTTATATGAAACTTTCAAAATATGTAAATTCTTAGAGACAGAAAGCAGATTGATTAGCTGAGCACAGTGGCACATACCAGTAATACCAGTACTTGGGAGGCTGAGACAGGAGGACCTTAGGTTCAAGGATAGCCTCAGCAATATAGGGAGACTCTCAGCAACCTAGCAGGAACTGGTTTCAAAACAAAACTTTTTTTAAAAAAAGAGGCTAGGGTGTAACTTGGAGGTAGAACATCCCTGAGAGAGAGAGAGAGAGAGAGAGAGAGAGAGAGAGAGGGAGAGAGAGGGAGAGAGAGAGAGAGAAAGAAACAGATTGGTGGCTGCCAGGGGTTCTGGGGAGGGGAAAATGTGGTACATTTGTTTATAAATGGGGGTTTGAAAATGCTGGGTGATGAAAATGGTTGCACAAGGTTGTCAATGTGTCACTAAATTGTTCACATTAAAATAGTTAATTTTAAGCCGGGCGTGGTGGCGCACACTTGTAATCCCAGCATTCGGGAGGCTGAGACCGGAGGATCCGGGTTCGAGGCCAGCCTCAGCTACCTAGTGAGGCACTCTGCAACTTAGTGAGACTCGGTTTCAAAATAAAGAATAAAAAATAGGGCTGGGGGTGTAGCTCAGAGGTAGAACACCCCTGAGTTCAATCCCCAGTACCGAAAAAAAAAAAATAAAATAGTTAATTTTACATCATGCGAACTTCATCTCATTTTTTAAAAAAAGGAAGTTCTCAATTCAAGTGTATTTTCATTATGATCAACTGTCTCCCTGGGGCTACTAGACAATGGAAGGCACATTTTGGTTCAATACAAATGAGAACTTTCTGTCAGAGTTATCCAAGAGTGTAATAAGCTGATTTGTGTTGTATACGTACACTAGAAGTATCCTACCAGAACTAGACAATTGTATATAATGGCTATTATAGAATGGACCTCTACATTTTCCTTCTAATTATTAGGTTCCGTGATTCTATCCTTTTAAACAGTTTAATATCTTAGAGTGTTCAGAATTCAATCATAACTTAAGCCAGAATATGTAAAGTAAAATACTGGTCTTTGTGATGGAGCCTACAAATAATAGAACGCAATTTATAAGGGAAATGACCAATTTTGATAATGAGGAATAGCTTTTTTTTTTTTTTTTGCGGTAGTGGGGATTGAACTCAGGGGCATTCTACCTCCGAGCTATACCCCCAGCCCTATTTTTTATTCTTTATTGAAACCGAGTCTCACTAAATTGCAGAGTGCCTCACTAGGTAGCTGAGGCTGGCCGCGAACCCGGATCCTCTGATCTCAGCCTCCCAAATGCTGGGATTACAAGCGTGTGCCACCACGCCCGGCGAGGAATAGCTTTTTTACATGATAGCTTTGGGGAATGTTGGAAACAAACTTTAAGAAAACAACCAAACTGCAATTGTGTTAAAATGTGGCATGCATTTATAATATTGCTTCTACAAATGCTATGTCTTTTTTATTGTAGAACTTCTAAAGTACATAATTTGAAAGCAAAGCTCCTTTTAAAAAAAGTTTACCCAGGTGGTCATGGGATTAGCTGGTGGTGGCACTGACTGAGGAAGCATAAATAGTCTTGTAGAAAGCTATGACAGTGATTTACTTTGGGGAGGGTCATGCTTCTAAAAGGCTCATCTGGATGTGAGGGATAAAACCAGGTGCACATAGAAGACAAGTCATTGAAGAAAGTGTAGTCCTACCGAGGTGTCTAAACTACAATTGTCCCTGTTGGTTTAGTTGAAAGGCAGTAATCTGCTGAGGTCTAAATGAAAGGGAGCCAGGTGTCCAGGTGCATGCCTGTAATCCGAGTACTTGGGAGGCTAAGAGAGGAGGATCTCAGGTTGGAGGCCAGAAACACTGTTTCAAAAGCTCAGAGGTAGAACCCTCTGGGTTCAATCCCCAGTATAGAAGAAGTAGGGCAAGAAGGAATCTACATTTTGCAAAACATGAACATGTTTTTTATTTCTATTTTAAGTGAGGAAGTTTCTGAATTTTTTTTTTTTTTTTTTTGCGGTACTGGGGATTGAACTCAGGGGCATTCTACCTCCGAGCTACACCTCCAGTCCTATTTTTTTTTATTCTTTATTTTGAAACCGGGTCTCACTAAGTTGTGGAGTGCCTCACTAAGTAGCTGAGGCTGGCCGTGAACCCGGATCCTCCGGTCTCAGCCTCCTGAATGCTGGGATTACAAGCGTGCGCCACCACACCCGGCTTCTGAAATTTTTTGTGTGTGGTATTGGGGATTGAATCCAGGGGCATTCTACCTCCAAGCCACACCCCCAGCCCTATTTTATTTTTATTTTGAAACAGGGTCTCCGTATGTTGATGAGAGCCTCTCTAAGTTTCCAAGGCTGGATTCGAACCTGCCATCCTACTGTCTCAGCTTCCCAAGCACTGGGATTATAAATGTGCACCAGTACACTCAGCTTGAATTTAACTAATTTAATTAAAGTTGAGAGCCTGAGCTCTGAGGTCAGACCCGAGTTTAAATCTCTGTTCTGCCACTTATAAAATTATTCAAACTTTTATGGGCTCATTTTTTTTTCATGTCAAAGGGGAAAGTAACCTGGCGTGGTGATGCACACCTGTAATCCCAGTACTGGGGAGGCTGAGACAGGACGTTTCAAAAGAAACCCTGAGACCCTGTTTCAAAAGAAAAAATAAAAAGGGCTAGGGGAGTAGCTCAGAGGTAGAATACCCCTGGGTTCAATCCCAAGTACCACAAAAAGGGGGGAGGGGAATAATGGTACTTTATAGGGTTAGTAAGCACAAAAGCTCTTAACATCACGTTTGAAAAAATGGTAAGTACTCTAATGACAGCTATTATCATGTGTGCTGCCTGAAGAAAAATTTTAAACGGAAATAATTAAGAAGAACTAAAATGAGCCCGGGGTGGTGGCACATGTCTGTGATGATGGCGACTGAGACAGGAGGCTTGCTGGTTCAAGCCAGCCTCATGAACTTAGGGAGGGCCTCAGCAAACGTAGTTGAAACCCTGTTTCAAAATAAAAAAATAAATAGGGCTAGAGGTGTAGCTCAGATGTAGAATGACCTTGGGTTCAATCCCCAGCACCACAAAAACAAAACAAGGAAAAAAACCCAAAAACCAAAAACCAAACCAAAACAAAAAAAACCCCCAAAACCCGAAAATGAGAAAGATCCTTTTGGAACAAAGGAATTCCATTTACTAATTCAACAAATAATTTTTTAGGGCCCACTGTCTTGAACTGACTGAATTCTACCGATAACATAAACAACAAACCCTGTGGTTGCGTATTGTTGCAAGATTGGGGAACTTTCACGCGAAAAGCTCAATGGGAGGGACTGCAGACTAAGGGACTCACCCAGAGGACTTTGCCAGTGGCCTTAGGCGCCAAAGTCAGTAGCTATTCGCTGGCCTCTTATTTTCTGCCAGATCGTGAGGTGTGGATTAATTGGGACTCCTCCATTGGCATTTTTCCTGTTCAGATTCTTTTTCTTTAGTTTTTAATGGTCCCCTTTCTGTTTCCAGCTTGCTCTAAAGTTTCTAATTAAACCACGAGCTTCAAGAGCAAGGCCTGTGCGTAATTTTTCAGTCGCTGTCTGATGCTCAATAAGTGCTGAAGTTTATTTGCTTCCCTTAATCTTTATTCTCTTTCCAAGCCCAGGCATCTCACTAAATTCCACTCCCCTCCTAGTCCTCAATTTCCTACTTTTGTTTTCGACCTTTAGCCTCTCCTCTCGTGATATTCGAGATATTCGCTCTTTTCCCCGTAGGCGGTGCAGGCGGGATGCTCTTCCCCTCGTGCCCGCCCATCACTCTCCTTGCCCCGCCCCTTCGTATGTCCGCCGGCCCCTCCCCTCTCGTTCCGCCTCTTCTAGTCCCTGCGAAGCTTGTGGGCGGGTAACGCGATTCCAAGGTGCCAACTGTGCCCCTGCTGGAGAGCACATTAACTGCAGAACCCACCAAATCCTCACGCCTTAGCTCCCTTCCCCTATACCTCCCAAAGGCCCGCCAGTCGGCTCGGGCCTTACGTCTGGCCTGCTGCCTGCTGCCTCCTGTCTTTTGACCCCTGCCGCTTCCGCCTCCGATTTCGCGCCTTCTTTTTTAGGCTTGGAGGGGGCGGAGTTGGAATGGCTGCGCCGCGGTTGCCGAGGCGACGCCTTGGTTACTTCCGTTGGTCTCAATACTTCCGGGTTGGTGTTGCGGTGGCATTTCCGACTGTGGGAGCCTTGGCTTCCCAGTCGCCTGAAGAGCCTGAGCAGGTGAGGGGGAGCTCCTGGACTTCCAGGCTGGGGAGCGGGGCTGGGCCGCGCCAGGCCGCGCGGGGCCGGGTTGGCCTGGTTCCCGGCCTGGGAGGGGCTTAACAGTCCTTTGGTCTCTCTCTCCCCTCAGCCGAGTCCCTTCCCTGTCTTTCATTCTTCTGGCATCGGTGGTTTTACTTCTACGATTGAGCCCTGCTTCCTCGACCCCCCTGGGAGGCCGCCTCCTTCAGGCGCCTCCCTTCTCTCCACGAACTCGTTCTGACAGCTGAGGAACTGGCAAGATCCTGCTACCCAGAGGGTGAATGGGTATCTTTCTCGGAATAATCCTAATTTTTCTAAGGGTGAAGTTTGCAACGGCGGCCGTGATTGTAAGCGGAGTAAGCAAACACCCCCATTGTATTAGCGTGAGGGATGCTGTTAAAAGAGCCCCCCCCCCCCTAGCCGGGCGTGGTGGCGCATGCTTGTAATCCCAGCATTCGGGAGGCTGAGACTGGAGGATCCGGGTTCGCGGCCAGCCTCAGCTACTTAGTGAGGCCCTCCGCAACTTAGTGAGACTCGGTTTCAAAATAAAGAATAAAAAATAGGGCTGGGGGTATAGCTCGGAGGTAGAATGCCCCTGAGTTCAACCCCCAGTGCCGCAAAAAAAAAGAGCCCCCCCCTTCAATTTCTCTCCCCTCTGCCACTCCTGAGGTCAAAGCATTGATGGCATCTATTAAAATGCAGTTCAGTTACTTGATTAGGATGACAGCTATTACCAACATGAATTAATTCCTCAGACAAGGCAACAGCAGGGACATTTAGAATTTTCTGTCTGTAATTCCTTGTCCCGGCAGGCTACAGATGCTTAAGAGTCCTCCTGAACTCTTCCCTTGTCAGTTTTCCTTCACACCATGCGAAGCTAGTCTCCCTGCCTCTCCTGTTTGTAACCCACTGTGCTTACTGCAACCTCAGTAGGCTAACTAAAATATGGTTGATTTCCTCAAATCACTTCTCTGTTAAAAGAAAAAAACAGCTCCCCCTCCAAACCTTGGTTTTAAAGCTTTTAATGTAACCTGTTCCTTATAGACTTCTTACAGCCAACAAGTGAATTCTGTATTACTGTTAGGCCTTTCATTTCCTTCTCAGCAAAACCATATTGATGCCTACCTTCACATGCTGTATTTGTTCCCACGTATTAATTTTTATACTTTTATTGGTGCATTGTAATTATACATCATATTGAGTTATAGAGTGATAGGAATGTACATGCACACGTTTGCGTTGTGAAGGCATTTGTGTCTCTGTTCGCCCTATTACCTCCCCCACCCCTCTCCTTTACTTTCATCTATCTGGCTTCAACCTGCCCTCTGTCAAGGCCCCAATTAAGTTTGCTCACTGCCCCAAGACGTTTCACATTATTCAAGCTTATACTAATTGTCTCCTTTTCCATGTTCCTCTTGCTCTAATAAATTGTACGACATAGATTAGCATTTGATTTTTCTCTAATGAAGTTCTTTGATTTCTTCCACCAGATTATAAACTCTTAAAAGGCAAGTATTGTATTTCATACAACTTTTATCTCTGCCATTCTCCCTGATTATTCAGGAAAGATAGGTTGAATGGTAAATGTTGTGGTGTTACAACAAATTTCTATGATTTTTAAACTTGATGATTATACCCATAGCACATTGCATGTTCGAGCATTTAGTGTTCCTTCAATAAATATTTGTTGGCTCCCCATTGTTAACTTCTGAATCGGAGAAGCTTTAATACTTACTGTTTCTTAAAGGAGAAAGCAAGAAAGGCACTCAGAGTTTTCTGACCAGGTCTTTGGAGTAATGCAGGACTGTGTACCTTGTATTATAGGACATTTTTATTACTTGTTAGGTTACCAAATTTCCCTTAGTCAATTTTTTTTTTTTTGGTACTGGGGATGGAACCCAGGGGCAGTCTACCTCCGTGCTACCCCCCCAGCCCTATTTTTATTTTTTTATTTTGAAACAGGGTCTCACTAAGTTGTGGAGGGCCTCACTAAGTAGCTGGAGGCTGGCCGAGAACCTGGATCCTCAGGTCTCAGCCTCCCAAGTACTGGGATTACAAGCGTGCGCCACCACGCCCAGCTTCCTTTGGTCAATTTTTTAAGAATATGTATCTGTATTATGAAGACAATTTTATTGGCCTATTTATAAAATAAAATATTTAGGTTACTATATTTCTATTTTAACTAAAATTACTTCTCTCCTTTTATCTCTATCTGGAGTTAACTTCCACAAATCGAAATAATTTTAGAAGTTTGGGGATATTTCATGCAAGTAATTCTCTGCAACAAAAGCAAGAGAAGAGGATTTGTAGGCAGAGAATACCTGGGGATTTGGGTAGTGTGATGTATAGGGTGTGGAACATTGGCCAGGTCCAGCAAGTTACCTTTCTGGTTTCCCCAGTAATCTTTTACTTGTAGTCTACATATAAAGGCAAGATTGTCACACTGGAAAACCAGCTATTTAATGGATGTGTATGCAATTTTGTGCAAGCTGTTCTGAGGGTTATAAAAAGTATTGTGTCTGCCTTCAGGATCTTACCTACTCAAGAGAGACAATAACATGGGGCAACTAGAAGGTAGATCCCATCCTAGTCATTATTATGGCTGAATTTAAGAAATGAAAGAAATAAATGAAAGTTCAACAAATATTGCACAGAATAGGTGTGATGTAAGTTGCATGCATGTTTACAGGCTTTCTGTAAAAGATTCAGAAGTATAAGCTGACAGTTTAATGATTCAGTAGTGTGATAGGGTCTCCTAAAAGTCAACTGTAGTTTTTAACTGTAGTGATTGAATTAAAAATATATAGAATGAAGGAAATGGTCAGGAATATTTATGCAGAGAAAGGTAAGATACAGAACGTGATAGCTGTTTTTAAATATCTGAAGGATTCCCCTAGGTTAAAAGAACAGATTTGTTCAATATTACCTCCAAAGACTGCGTAAAAATTAGAGAAAGACAAACTTTGGCCTAGTTTGAAGGACTGTAAAAATCAGACCTAAAATCAAAGATGATACAGATGATCATAAGATTCTCTTCTAACACTCAAGTGAAAGATTTTACTACCAAGTGTGGGTAGGAAGGTGTTGTTAGGGACAGTGTTGAATTTAGCCAGTGGTCTCCAGACTCGTATTTCATGGATTAGTAAAATTTAAATATAAGTATAGGAAGGGGCCACAAATCCAAGGTATTCAAGCGTATTTTCCGAAGTAAAGGAACCGAACAAAATCACCTACCAGCTACTATTATAATTTCATATAAGAAAGGTGGTATTTTTTAATGCTCCAAGATAAAAACAATGTGATCTTACAATTAGTTTTTTAAATTTAATACATTTAGCAGAAAGAAGGCCCTCGATAGCCGGGCGTGGTGGTGCACGCTTGTAATCCCAGCATTCGGGAGGCTGAGACCGGAGGATCCGGGTTCGCGGCCAGCCTCAGCTGCCTAGTGAGGCACTCCGCAACTTAGTGAGACCCTGTTTCAAAATAGAGAATAAAAAATAGGGCTGGGGGTATAGCTCGGAGGTAGAATGCCCCTGAGTTCAATCCCCAGTACCGCAAAAAAACCCCCAAAACAACAACAACAACAAAAAAGAAGGCCCTCGATAGCCTTATTTTTTTTTATCACCTCAGAATTCAGAGAACCTGGCTTAAGATTCAGTCCTTGCTATGGCTCTACCCCATGCCTTTCACTGATTCATTATTAATCCCTGAACCCTGAGCACATCTTCCTTATTAAAAAGCTAGGTAGCAGACAGTAACTGAAGGAAGCTTTTTCTGTAATGAGAAGACTTGAAAGAAGTAAAGAGAAAATTTTGGGGAAAAGCACAGCAGCCATCTGAAACACTTAAAACTATGTTGGGGACTCTAAATTGGTCAATGGAGAATGATTTTTTTCCCATAAACCCAGAGAGAGGATATGCTGTGTTCCTTCTTTTCAGTCCCTACTCTCACCATATGTGTTCTCTTTTACTATCAATTCTAATCTTAAAATGTGGGCATAGCTAAAAATGTTGTTATGGCCGGGTGTGGTGGCGCATGCTTGTAATCCCAGCATTCGGGAGGCTGAGACCGGAGGATCTGGGTTCACGGCCAGCCTCAGCTACCTAGTGAGGCACTCTGCAACTTAGTGAGACTCGGTTTCAAAGTAAAGAATAAAAAATAGGGCTAGGGGTGTAGCTCGGAGGTAGAATGCCCCTGAGTTCAATCCCTAGTACCGCAAAAAAAAAAAAAAAAAAAAAAAAAAAATGTTGTTATGGTAGTATTTAGTATTTAAGATTTATTTCAAACTATAGCTGATATTTCAATCCTACTTTGCTTTTTAGAATTCCTTTCAACAACTTTACTCCAATAGGGCTATCTATTCTAGACTCTATGTGCTATGTTTGTTTTTTGGTTTTGGTACTAGGGGCTGAACCCAGGGGCATTTTACCTCTGAGCTATACCCCTGGCCCTATTTTTTATTGTTTTTTTTTTTTTTTTTTTTTCCTGGTACTGGGAATGGAACCTGGGGGCATTCTACCTCCAAGCTACAGACCCAGCCCTATTTTTTTATTCTTTATTTTGAAACAGGGTTTCACTAAGTTGCAGAGGGCCTCACTAAGCAGCTGAGGCTGGCTGCCAACCTGGATCCTCCAGTCTCAGCCTCCCAAATGCTGGGATTACAAGCGTGCGCCACCACACTTGGGTCTATTTTTTATTCTTTATTTTGAAATGGTCTCACTAAGTTGTGGAGGGCCTCACTAAATAGCTGAGGCTGGCCGTGAACCTGGATCTTCCTGTCTCAGTCTCCCAAGTACTGGGATTACAAGCATGTGCTACCACTCTAGGCTTATATACTATGTTTGAAAGGAAGTTTCCATAATTATTTTTGTGGCCTGTAACTAAGATATTCATCTACATGTTTGCTATCTTTCTCTGGAAAATTATTCTTTCTTAGTTACAGAAAATTACTTAAGTGGAAACAAAAACTCTTTTGTCTCCTCTAAAAAGTGACACTGACTCAAAGATGCTAAACCCAGATTGACAATGGGGAAGGTGGACAGCAACTACTATCTGTTAAAGCATAAATTTGGATATTTAAATATTCAGAAATGAGCTGGGCATGGTGGTACATACCTATCATCCCAGTACTTTGGAGGTTGAGACAGGAGGATCACAGGTGTGAGGCTAGCCTCAGCAACTTAGTGAGGTCTTCAGCAACTTAATGAGACCTATTTCAAAATAAAAAATAAAATAGGAGTCGGGTGTGGTGGCACATGCCTGAAATCTCAGTACTTGGGAGGCTGAGACAGGAGGGTCACAGGTTCACAGCCAGCCTGAGCAACTTAGTGAGGCCTTCCACAACTTAGTGAGACCCTGTTTCAAAATAAAATAATAAAATAGGACTGAAGATGTAGCTCAGAGGGAGAATGCCCCTGAGTTCAATCCCCAGTACCACCTACAATAAAACGAAATGAAATAAAATAAGGGTGGGCATGTAGCTCAGAGGTAAAATGCCCCTGAGCTCAATCCCTAATACCACAAAAAATAAATAAATAAAATAAGGCTGAGCATGTATCTCAGTGGTATAGTGCCTCTGGGTTCAATCCCCAGTACCACAAAAACAAATATTCAGAAATGTGATAATGAGCTGGGCTCACGCTTGTAATCCCAGCATTCGGGAGGCTGAGACCAGAGGATCCAGGTTCACGGCCAGCCTCAGCTACCTAGTGAGGCACTCCGCAACTTAGTGAGACCCGGTTTCAAAATAAAGAATAAAAAATAGGGCTGGGGTATAGCTCAGAGGTAGAACACCCCTGAGTTCAATCCCCAGTACCGCAAAAAAAGAAAAAAAGAAATGTGATAATGATAATTAGCTAGCAGTTATTGAACTAAGTGCTAGATACTTTTCTAGGTATTTTACATATATTATTTAACTTTCATAACAACCTATGATATAGTTCTTATTATCTCCATTTAATAATTCAGAAAATGGAGACAAGACATAAGCTGGGTATAATGGTGCATGCCTCTAATCTCAGGTTTTGGGAGGTTGAAACAGAGGAGGATTGCAGGTTCATGGCCAGCCTCAGCAACTTAGCAGGTCCATCTGCAACTTAATGAGACCTTGTTTCCAAAATAAATAAATAAATAAAAATTTAAAAAGGGCTGGAGATGTAGCTCAGAGGTAGACCCCCCTGGATTGAATTCCAGCAGCACCATCACCCCCCCCCCCAAAAAAAAAAGAAAGGAGAAAAAGAAATAGAGAACAAAAAATTTTAAAAGGGCTGGGAGTAAAATGCCTCTGGGTTCAATCCCTAGTAAAACACACACACAGAAAGAAGGTAAAAAGATGCCAGCTAGTTGTGTACAGTTAGAAGTAGCTCCTAGATAAACTCAAACCCAAAGTTTAGTGGAGAGATGACAGGGCTGAAAACATGAGGGTGGTGTGAGCCTGTGCTTTACATATGAATCAAACTAACAGAATACTGTGAAATGCTTTTATGAGATGCCTTGGCCTATATAATTTGAATCCTAGGTTCTTTCACTTGTCTAGTTGAATGTCTAGTTTGGGTGTGCTGAATGAACTGAAGCCTTTTTTTTTTGGTGGGGACAAGTATAAAATTAAAGAAACTAGAGAGAATGAAGAGCACAAGTTGTTCTTTGAATGAATTACATGCCTACACTAGTAAAGGACAAATTCATAATAATCTGGCACATAAAATAGGATCCTCCAGCTGGGCGTGGTGGCACATGTCTATAATCCTAGTACTTAGGAGGCTGAGAAAGGAGGATTGCAGGTTCAAGGATAGTCTCAGCAACTTAGTGATGCTCTCAGCAACTTAGTGAGACCCTGTTTCCAAATAAAAAATAAAATTGGTCTGTGGGTCGAACTCAGAGGTAGAATGCCCCTGGGTTCAATCCCTAGCACCACACACACTAAATAAATAAATAAATAAATAAATAAATAAATAAAGTGGAAGGATGGAAGGACAGGATCCCTGGTTTAGTGTTATCCCACTTGATGGTGTTTTTCCTCTGTATCTGTTTTATTTGCCAATTTTGTTGATCTAAATGATGATCAATTTCTCCTCATTTTTGTGCCTTGTTCTGATTTATGTTTATTTTTAGCATCAGAAAAGTGCCACTGTAAGCCATGAGATGTCTGGTCTGAATTGGAAACCCTTTGTATATGGCGGCCTTGCCTCTATTGTTGCAGAGTTTGGTAAGAATGTGAAAAAATGAAAAATTTTCGTTTAGATGGTAGTGTATGGTGACAGTTACTGTTTTTGTGAAAAAATAAAAAGCTTATTTATCTTAAGAATTATTGTCTCAAAAGCTGTCAAATATTCTTAGTACAACCAATGGGATGGCAAATGAAGTTAAGAAAAATCAAACTTTTTAGGTTTTTTTTTTGATAGTTCAGTGATTTTTTCATTTGTTAGACTTATATAATATACTATATAAACTATAGGACTTGGATATGATAGAGGTTTCTGCTCTGTTCCCATACTAATGGTGTTTCTTTTATGCTATTTTTTTTTTTTTTTCGGTACTGGGGATTGAACTCAGGGGTGTTCTACCTTCGAGCTATACCCCCAGCCCTATTTTTTTATTCTTTATTTTGAAACCGGGTCTCACTAAGTTGTGGAGGGCCTCACTAGGTAGCTGAGGCTGGCCATGAACCCGGATCCTCCGGTCTCAGCCTTCTTAGTAAGTATCTGATTTTGTTTTCAAACTGTTGTTCTATTTTAGAAGAAAACTAACCAGACTAAAAATATTCTTCTCTAATTAATTTTAATTTTGAAATCTTTTTAAATTTTTACTTTTCATCTTTCAGAATTTCTCTTTCCTAAACTCTTCATAAATGACTATAATCCACCAGTCTCTGCTGACTTTCTTAGTATATGCTCTGATATTTTGATATCCAGGTCACAAGTGACCAGAGTTACATAATCTCTTTCTTAGTTTTAGACCTTTAAGTATTCCTTGAAACATATTTTGTGTATGTAATGACCACTTCTTTGTGTTGACCTAAGAAAAAGAGGTTTGGCTAGCCAGGCATGGTGGTGTACTCTTGTAATCCCGGTACTTGGAAGGCTGAGACAGGAGGATTGCAGGTTCAAAGCCAGCCTTAGCAACTTAATGAGACCTGGTTTCCAAATAAAAATAATAATAAAATAGGGCTGTAGGTGTAGCCCGGAGTTAGAAGGCCCCTGAGTTCTATCTCCAGTACCAAAAAAAAAAAAAAAAAAAAGAAAGAAAGAAAGAAAGAAAACAGGCCGGGCGTGGTGGCGCACGCACAAGCATTCGGGAGGCTGAGACCGGAGGATCCGGGTTCGCAGCCAGCCTCAGCTACCTAGTGAGACACTCCGCAACTTAGTGAGACTCGGTTTCAAAGTAAAGAATAAAAAATAGGCCGGGGGTATAGCTCGGAGGTAGAATGCCCCTGAGTTCAATCCCCAGTATCACAAAAAAAAAAAAAAAAAAGAAAGAATAAGAAGAAAAAAGAGGGTTGGTTAAAGAAATTTATTCCCAAGCACTCTCTGGTATTAGTCCTGAATTCTAAGGAAACAGATGAGTAGAACCAAATGGGACTGTACTATTATCTTTCATATTAGGGAGCTGTCGTTTCTTATAAACAGATAAAAGAAAAAAAATCCACACAATTTTATAGTACTATTTAAGAGTACTGGAAGCCGGGCCTGGTGGCGCACGCTTGTAATCCCAGCATTCGGGAGGCTGAGACCGGAGGATCCGGGTTCGCGGCCAGCCTCAGCTACCTAGTGAGGCACTCCGCAACTTAGTGAGACTCGGTTTCAAAATAAAGAATAAAAAATAGGGCTGGGGGTATAGCTCGGAGGTAGAACGCCCCCCTGGGTTCAATCCCCAGTACTGCAAAAAAAAAAAAAAAAAGTACTGGAGCAGCAAGAGCAGGCTTTCATATATTTGTGAAAATTTGGGGAGATTTTATGAGGGAGAGGTGGGACAACTTGAGGTAGGAGGAAGAGACAAATGCCATATTGTATGTTACAAGTGAAATTAAACAACATTTAATTTTATTTTGCATTTATAGTGTATTAAGATCAGCTTAGAGCACTTTCTATATCACAGTGTCAGGTATCCTATGGGTCAAATTGTGCTGCCTAGATATAGTATAGTAAAATTCCCTTCACCACATGCAACCCTGTCCCCTGGCTTTGGCATTCTAGGAGAAGTCTTTTTTGTGTTAATATTTTTGGAGGTGCTGGGAATGGAGCCCAGGGCCTTGTGCATACTAGGCAAGCTCTACCACTGAGCTACTCCTCCACACTTTCTTTGTGTTATTTAAAGGACTCTGTCTTACCTTTCAGATATTGTCATTGCCTTATATTTATCCAAATCTTAACTGTGACTCTTTAGAAATATTTATAGGTAAGTGTGTTCCTTTATAGGAACTTTCCCTGTGGACCTTACCAAAACACGACTTCAAGTCCAAGGCCAAAGCATTGATGTCCGTTTCAAGGAGATAAAATATAGAGGGATGTTTCATGCCTTGTTTCGAATCTATAAAGAAGAAGGTGTATTGGCTCTGTATTCAGGGTAAGACTGAATTTTTTCTTTACATTGGAACAGAAATGCTTTAACACAAGGGCAGGTATTTGAACTGCATGATAGTTTGTGTCCTTCATATTTACCATTTTAACTTTTAATTCTGTGTTAATGGGCCAGTTTATGTTTCACCTGCTTCCAAGTCTTGAGCTTCTGATTTGGGGTTTATCTCTCTGTAAGTGATAAAATGATAAAATGGATATATCTTTGAAGCATAGGCTTTCTCCTGGTTTCCTGACACTCATCCATAGCCATTATTAAAAGCAGCAGAAATTAATTGTATATATTGGGATATGTACATATATATGTTTACATATATATATATATTTTGAAACAGGGTCTCAGCTGAGTGTGGTGGTGCACACTTGTAATCCTAGTACTTGGGAGGCTGAGACAGGAGGATCGCAGGTTTGCAGCTAGCCTCAGCTACTTAGTGAGGACTTCCATAATTTAGTGAAGTCCTATTAAAAATAGACCTCAGGGTGTATCTTGGAGGTAGAATGCCCCTGGGTTCACAATATATGTTTATATATCTATATCTATATATTTATCTATATATTATTCTGTGTGTGTGTTACTCAGATTGAACCCATGAGTGTTTTACTTCTGAGCTATATCCCCAGCCCAATTTTATTTATTCATTCATTCGTTTGTATGTTATACTGGAGGTTGAACCCAGGGGCATCCCACCTCTGAGCTACACCCACAGCACTATTTTATTTTTATTTTGAAACAGTGTCTTGGTTGGTTGATGAGAGTCTCACTACTTGGCCAAGGCTGTTCTTGAACCTGTGATCCCCCTTTCTCAGCCTCCTAATTACTGTGATTACAGGTATGCACCACCACACCCAGCTTAATGTATTATTTATTGTTTTTATTTATTTATTTTTTGTGGTACTAGGGATTTAACTCAGGGGCATACTACCTCTGAGCTATATCCCCAGCCCTATTTTTTATTCTGTATTCTGAAACAGGGTCTCACTAAATTGCAGAGAGCCTCACTAAGTAGCTGCAGCTGGCCGCAAACCTATAATCCTCTTGTCTCAACTTCCTAAGTACTGGAATTAGAAGCATGTGCCACCATGCCCAGCTCCGAGCTTATTTTTTATTTTGAAATGGTTTTGTTTAATTGCTGAAGCTAATTTTGAACTTGCAGTCCTCCTGTCTCAGCCTCCCAAGCACTGGGATTACAACTGTATACCGCTGCACCCACCTTATTCTTTCAGTTTAAACAGAAATGCCAAATGGGAGAGAGAGACCCAACTTTTTGGTCAACTTTTTTTGTGTGTGGTACTGAGGATTGAATCCAGGGGCATTCTACTTTTAAGCAACACCCTAGTCCTATTTTTTTATTTATTTGGAAACAGGGTCTCACTAGGTTAATTACAGTCTCACTACTTGCTGAGGCTGTCCTTGAACCTGTGATCCTCCTTTCTCAGCCTCCCAAGTACTGGGATTACAAGCATGCACTACCATGCCCACCTTTTGGTCAACTTTTGATTATCCATCAGTTTGTGATTTATTGTCCACTTTGTAATTTATCTGCTGACAACTTTATTAGACATCCTAAATCTAGGCTATTAGTTTATTGCTCAGAATAGAAATCAGTTTTATCATTAACCTATATTAGACTTATTTAAAAGATAATTCCACAGGGCATGGTAGCTCACACCTGTAATCCCAGGGTTTGGGAGGCTGAGACAGGAGGATTACAGATTCGAGGACAGCCTCAGCAACTTAGCAAGACCCTGTTTCAAAATAAAAAATAAAAGCCGGGTGTGGTGGCGCACGCTTGTAATCCCAGTACTTGGGAGGCTGAGACTGGAGGATCCGGGTTTGTGGCCAGCCTCAGCTAGTGAGGCCCTCCACAACTTAATGAGACCTTGTTTCAAAATAAGGAATAAAAAATAGGGCTGGGGGTGTAGCTCGGAGGTAGATTGCCCCTGGGTTCAATCCCCAGTGCCACACACACAAAAAAAATAAAATAAAATGAAAAGGGCCCCTACATTTAATCTCCAGTATCATACACACACACACACACAAAAAGATAATTATCTTGGAGAAAAATACCAAGTTGTCATCCTGAAGCAAGTGATTCATAGATCATGTGTTGTACCTTGTTCTTTAATCAGCATGGATAATCATAAGATATTTTTCTGATAGCAAGCAATAAAGTCAGAATATGCATATTTAGTCATAATTTTCCAATCCTGTTTGAGCTGTTGCTTTCTATTTATAGCTCCTAAAGTGCAGTTCTGCAATTTGGAGGAATCTCAAAGGAGATATGAATGAGAATGTCTTCAGTTTATGAACAGAACAAGTTGAAATCTTGGCTCCAGTACCTCTTTGTTCATAAAATTAAAGATGTATCTGCAAATGTTAGGAAGTAGAGGTTTATTTTTTTTAAAAGAATCTATGAAGCCGGGCGTGGTGGTGCACGCTTGTAATCCCAGCATTCAGGAGGCTGAAACTGGAGGATCTGGGTTTGCGGCCAGCCTCAGCTACCTAGTGAGGCCCTCCGCAACTTAGTGAGACCCTGTTTCAAAATAAAGAATAAAAAATAGGGCTGGGGGTATAGCTCGGAGGTAGAATGCCCCTGAGTTCAATCCCCAGTACCGCAAAAAAAAAAAAAAAAAAAAAGAATCTATGATGTGGATGATACTATATAATTCTTTTTGTACATTGCTGGATTCAATTTGCCAATATTTTCATAAGGATTTCTGTATCTGAGTTCATGAGAGATGCTGGTCTATTGCTTTCCTTTTTTGTGCTATTTTCATCTGGTTTTGGTAGCAGGGTAATACTAGCCAAAAGGAGTTGAGAAGTGTTCCTTCTTCTATTTTCTAGAAGAGAGATTGATATAAGATTGGTGTTAATTCTTTAAATGTTTGGTTGAATTTCCCAGTAAAATTGTGTAGGACTGAAGATTTCTTTTTTGGAAACTTTTAAATTATGAAGTCAAATTCTTTTTTTTTTTTTTTTTAACAGTACTGGGGATTTAGCCCAGGAGCATTCTACAACCAAGCTATACTATACCCCCAGCCCTATTTTTTTAAAATTTTAAACAGAGTCTCACAAAGTTGCTGAAAGCCTTGCTAAGTTGTTAAGGCTGACTGTGAATCTGTAGTTCTCCTGTCTCAGCCTCCCAAGTACTGGGATTACAGGCATGCAACACCATGACTGGTCCAAAAGTCAAATTCTTTAATGTAGTCTTAGTTTGAACTACAAAAATGAAGTACCATAGACTGGGTGGCTTATAAACCACAGGAACGAATTTATTTATTTAAAATATATATTTTATATATTTATTTTATACATTTTGGTACTGGGGATTGAACCCAGAAGCTTTCTACCTCCAAACTACACCCCTAGCCTGGTTTTATTTCTTATTTGGAAACAGGGTGTCAGTAGGTTGTTGAGAGCCTTGCTAAGTTGCCAAGGCTGGCTTTGAACCTGCGATCCTCTTGGCTCAGCTCCTAAGTACTGGGATTATAAGTGTGTGCCACCATGCCTGGCTAGGAATTTATTTCTGGCGAGTTCTCTCTTCCAGCTTGCAGACTGCTGCCATCTCCTCATATCCTCACTTGGCAGAAAGGGCTAGTACTCTCTGGGGTCCTTTTTATAAGGGCACTAATCCCATTGCTTCGCTCTTGTGATCTAATTACTTCCCAAAGGCCTTTCTTCCTAATATCATCACACTGGGGTTAAGATTTCAATATACAACTTTTTTGTGTGTGTGGGGGGGTGGTGGTGCAGATACAAATACTCAGTCTGTTGCAATGGTTATGACTTATTCAGATTGTCTATTTTATCTTAATTGAATTTTGGTAGTTTGTGGTTTTCAGGGAATCAGTCCATTTCTTCTATGTTGTAGAATTTATGAGCATAAATTTGTTTATACTATTCCCATATCCTTTGAATGACTGCAGCATTTGTAGTGCTTTCCCATTTCATTCCTAATGTTAGGGATTTGTATCATCTGTATTTTTATTGTGAGTCTTGCTAGAAGTTTTATCAATTTTCCATTGTTTTTCAAAGAGCCAATTGTTGGCCGAGCATGGTGGTGCATGCTTGTAATTCCAGTACTTGGGAGGTTGAGACAGGAGGATCACAGGTACTTAGTGAAGCCCTCCACAACTTAGTGAGACCCTGTTTCAAAATAAAGAATAAAAAATAGGGCCAGGGTTGTAGCTCAGAGGTAGAATGCCCCTGTGTTCAATCCCTAGTACCACAGAAAACAAACAAACAAAAACAAAACAAAGAGCCAATTGTTAATTTCATTGATTTTTAATTTTTCTCTCTCTCTCTCTTTTTTTTTTTGGTACTAGGGATTGAACCCAGAGGCCCAGAGGCATTCTACCTCCAAGTTATACCGCCAGTCCTATTTTTTCTTATTTGGAAGCAAGGTTTCATTAGGTTTCCGAGAGCCTCGATAAGTTGCCAAGGCTGGCTTCAAACCTGCAATCCTCTTGTCTCAGCCTCCCAAGTACTGGGATTACAGGCGTGTGCCACCATGCCCAGCTTTCCTATTTTTAATTAAATTGATTTATATTCTTTTTACATTTTCTTCCTCTGCTTTTTTGGGGTTTATTTTCCTCTTCCATTTTTAGTTTCTTGAGGTAGTAACTTAATTACTACTATTTTTGTTGCTCCTGAGGATTGAATCCATGCCCAGCTCTTTTTGTTTTTTTATTTTGAAACAGGGTCTCGTTAACCTGCTGAGGCTGGCCTCGAATCGTGATCCTCTTGTCTTAGCCTCCCAAGTACTGAGATTATAGGCGTGCGCCACCCCACATGGGCTAGTAACTTAATTATTGATTTGAGACTTTCTCTTTTTTTCTAATGTAAGCATTTTTTGCTATCAATTTCCCTTGGCACTTCTTTGGCTACGTCTCATCTATTTTTTTTTTTTTTTTTTTTTTTTTTTTTTGCGGTACTGGGGATTGAACTCAGGGGCATTCTACCTCCGAGCTATACCCTCAGCCCTATTTTTTTTATTCTTTATTTTGAAACCGAGTCTCACTAAGTTGCGGAGTGCCTCACTAGGTAGCTGAGGCTGGCCGCGAACCCGGATCCTCCGGTCTCAGCCTTCCGAATGCTGGGATTACAAGCGTGCGCCACCACGCCCGGCTCGTCTCATCTATTTTTTAATTTTTTTTTGTACATTGTATTCATACATCTTGATGAAATTCAGAGTGATAGAGACATACATGCATATAGCACCCTCCCATCTATTTTAATAGATAGGATTTAATCTTCATTCAGAGCTATGTATTTTTGAATTTTTCCTTTGAGGGCTAGGGATATGGCTCAGTAGTAGTGAGCTTGCCTAGTATACTTGAGGCCCTGGGTTCAATCTCCAGAGAATTAAATCTTCTCAGCTAGATAAAGAACACAGAAACCACAGTGCATATTGTTCTACAATAAAAGTTTAATCTTTACCATTAGATTAAAAGTTTAATCTTTACCATGAAGAACCTACAAATAGAAACCAAGCCTCAATGAAAAATCCATGAAAGGAAATTATTTTAGGAAGAGGTAGAACTGAGAATATTCCTTTGAGACTCTTTCTGACCAATGGATTAGTTAGAAGTGTACTATTTAGTTTCCAAGTTTGGGTATTTTCCTTATTGATTTCACTCATTATGGTGAGTGAACATACTCTATATGATTTCAGTTCTTTTAAATATGACCTAGGAATGTGCTATATTCTGTTATTTTTGTGTGAAACCAAATGTCTAGTTGTGTATAATTAATAAATTCATTTTGAATAAGATTAACCTTTTTTCTCTTTTTGGCAGAATTGCTCCTGCCTTATTAAGACAGGCATCGTATGGCACCATTAAGATTGGGATTTACCAAAGCTTGAAGCGATTATTTGTAGAACGTTTAGAAGGTCAGTATATTCGACCCTCTTTTGAGGTGATTTGCAAAGGGATTATTGAAATCATGCCTAGTGTGATGTGTTCATATATGATTCCTGCGAATGCAGGACGGTCACTGCAAGGGCAAAATGAGCTTCTACTGGCTTGGGATAAATCCTTGTAGAAGTGATATGTGGGTCAGTGGGACATGCTCTTCAAATTTTTCCTCTTTCAGCTGTGTGTGGTAGCACATGCCTATAATCCCAGTAGTTGGGAGGCTGAGACAGGAGGAGCGCAGGTTCAAGGACAGCCTCAGCAAGTAGTGAGACTCTCATCAACCTAGTGAGTCCCTGTTTCAAAAAAAGAAAAAGAAACTACCACTTGCCAAGTTTTGAACACACCCTCCCACCCTTTCCAAATACATGTCTATGTGAAGACAAATTGTTGTCAACCAAAATGAAATTTATCAAAAGATTAACAGAGACAAATGTGGAAATTATCTTTTCTTAATACACATATTAAAGCATTTTGCAAAAAATAAAATAGGAGCTGAGGGTGTATCTCAGGTAGAATACCCCCGGGTTTAATCCCCAGTACCACACACAAAAAAATTGTCCTCTTTCTATTAATGACAGAAGACTTCTGGTTATCCTTGAAGAAGCATGGAACAATTATGTCCAGAAATTAAGCTGTCCTTATCAATCAGAGGGCTTTAATTATCAGGCATTTTCTAGCTGGCAATTTTGATAAGCTTTTGTTAGATTAATTGGGGGCTGTTATGTTCTAGATTGTGATGTACTTATGTCCACTTATCCACATTCAGCATTATATGTCTATTTGCTGCTGCAGCATATCCAATCTGATATTACTAAATGGTTATTTTACCACAAGTCTGGGGCTGTTGGATGGTTGGGAATAGCTATAGAGTTTTCTCATTAGTAATATCCTTTGAATCACTTTATTGTCCTATATCAGCTTTTTCAGCAGCCTCTTTGGGGATCTTGAGGGATTTTCTTCCACCTCTTTCTAAAATAATTTCCTTTTATAGATTTTTCACTTGGGCTTAGTTTCTATTTGTAGGCTATTCATGGTGGGGAGGAATGGTGAAGAGTGTACTTTCATTGTAGAACAATATGCTGTGTTTTCTATGTTCTTTTTCTAGGTGAGAGGATTTAATTGTAAATTATTGCTATTTGGGCCGGAAGTACAGCTAAGTGGTAGAGTGCTTGCCTAACATTAAGGCCCTGGGTTTGATCCCCAGCACTGAAAAAAATGAATTATTGCTTTTTCACATTTGACTATAGAAACCTTCTGTAAATAAATACAAGATAGGAGAGAGCTAAGGCCAGTCAAAATTCATATTTAGATAACTTTTCCTTTTTTTTTTTTTTGCGGTACTGGGGATTGAACCCAGGGGCATTCTACCTCCGATCTACACCCCCAGCTCTATTTTTTATTCTTTGTTTTGAAACAGGGCCTCACTAGGTAGCTGAGGCTGACCGTGAACCCGGATGCTCTGGTCTCAGCCTCCCAAATGCTGGGATTACAAGCATGCACCACCACACCCGGCTCTAGATAACTTTTCTTTTCTTTTTTTTTGTTTTTTTTTGTGGTACTGGGGATTGAACTCAGGGGCATTCTACCTCCAAGCTATACCCCCCAGCCCTGTTTTTTATTCTTTATTTTGAAACCGAGTCTCACTAAGTTGCGGAGGGCCTCACTAGGTAGCTGAGGCTGGCTGCGAACCCGGATGCTCCGGTCTCAGCCTCCCAAATGCTGGGATTACAAGTGTGCGCCACCACGCCCGGGTGTTCTAGATAACTTTTCTGTTAGGCATAAGATTTTATAATTTCACATTCAGTTCCTCCAAATCTTTAGAGTTGAAGATTATCCATAAAAAGGCTTATAAAACATATACTTTAGTTGAAGTGATTGAGAGGGAAATAACCACATTCTGAATTCATGTGGGGTACTGACAATTATGTAAAGGAATAGAACATGTTCTAGCATCCTTTAGAAAAAATGATTTTTGGTGCCGGGCGTGGTGGCGCACGCTTGTAATCCCAGCATTCGGGAGGCTGAGACCGGAGGATCTGGGTTCGAGGCCAGCCTCAGCTACCTAGTGAGGCACTCCGCAACTTAGTGAGACTCGGTTTCAAAATAAAGAATAAAAAATGGGGCTGGGGGTATAGCTCGGAGGTAGAATGCCTTTGAGTTCAATCCCCAGTACCGCAAAAAAAAAAAAAAAAAAGATTTTTGTATAAATAATGATTTATATTTAATAATTTTTATATATTTGATATTGATTTGGGATCTAGAAATATTTGATTTCCTTTACTTTTATAAGCTTTGTTTTTCATTTCTAAGGTCATCCCTCTGACCAATGTTCTTTTCCTCTGATAGTTCCAATGTGCTTTTCTCAGTAATCAGTGCCTAATAAAACCAGACATTCTTTTTTAATCTTTTTACAGATGAAACTCTTCTAATTAATATGATATGTGGGGTGGTGTCAGGAGTAATATCTTCTACTATAGCCAATCCTACTGATGTTCTAAAGGTAAGAGATGTCTGCAGTGTGATTTGAAAAGATCATAAAGCTTTAAGGCAGATTTGGCTTCAGAGTACTTCTCTGTCCATTGCTAGCTGTAAAAGCTTGTATAAATCTCGTAACTACATTAAGCTTCATTTTCCTCATTTGTTAAATGAAGATAATACAATACTTATAGCATAGCGTTAAGAATTTTATGTACAAGATAGGTGCAGTGGCACACACCTGTAATCTCAGTACTTGGGGCCTGATACAGGAGGATGGCAGGTTCAAGGCCAGCATGTGGTAGCGTAGCAAAATCTTGTTTCAAAATTAAAAATAAACTGGGCATGGTGGTACACACTTGTAGTCCTAGTACTTGGGAGGCTGAGACAGGAGGATTGCAGGTTCTAGGACAGCCTCAGCAATTTAGTGAGGCTCTCAACAACCTAGTGAGACCCTGTTTTCAAATAAGAAATAAAATCAGTCTGTGAGTGTAGCTTGGAGGTAGAATGCCTCTGGGTTCAACTCCCCGTACCCTCCCCCACAAAATTAAAAACAAAATAGTGCTGGGGGTGTAGCTCAGAGGTAGAATGCCTCTAGGTTCAATCCCTAGTAACACACATACACAAGAAGTTCATGTACAATTACAATGCACCAATAAAAATTATAAAAAATAATTAGAGATAATATATATAAACTGCCTAACACTGTACTTGGTATTAGATGCTCAATAAATAGTAGCTAATTTAGTATGATACACGTTTTCCATTGGTCTTCAAACTGGGGTATGCAAGCCCTTGTAGGTTATTTTTAAAACTTTTTTTGTGATATTGAGGATTGAACCCAGGGGCTGTCTACCTCTGAGCTACACCCCCAGCCCTATTTTATTTTTTATTTTGAAACAGGGTCTCACTAATTTCTGAGGCCCTCGCCAAGTTGCTAAGGCTGGCCTGGAACTTGCAATGCTCCTGTCTCAGGCTCTCAAGTACTGGGATTATAAGCATGTGCCACCACGTCTGGCTCCTTCTAGGTTATTTTTAAGGGCTCTGCAGTTTTTAAGGGAGTCAATTTCCAGATCACTTAGCTCCATCTGTATTTTTTTTTAAACTAGTCTGAGAATGAATCTGTATTTCTAATAGCCCTTTTCCAATTTTACAAAAGGCATTTCTCTTACCCATTCCAAATATTTATATGGTATGTTGACCTGTGGTGTAACCTAGGATATCAAACAAGGGATGAATTGAGATATAATTTTTGGAGAAATACCCTTTAATAACTAGGTAGGTTACCTCAAATCTTTACTGTCTCTGTCTTTCCATGTCTTATCCATATTTCTATTAAAGGTGTGATTTGGCTTTAAAAATGGTATATTTTTCCCTGTGTTGAGATATTCTGAATTTAGAACCGCAACATTATGGGTTAGTGGTGCTGATTTCTTAAGAATATTATTGAATATCTTTAAGATTTTATCATATCACAGAATGAAACAGTTAATATCTTCATCTTACTTTATCTCATAAATGGTAAATATTTCCTATTTATTAACTTACTTAGAATTATGATGAATTTAAAGCACTAAACATAAGATTATTATATGTGAGGGTCCCACATTTTCAGGTTTTGGTTTTTGCTTTTGTTTTTTTTGTGGTATTGGTGATTGAACGCAGGACACTCTACCTCTGAACTACATCTCCAACCTTTTTTTTTTTTTGAGACAAGGTCTTGCTAAGTTGCTCAGGTTGGCCTTGGATATGTCATCCTTCTGTCTCAGCCTCCTGAATAGAATTACAGGGATGTGATCCCAAGATTTTTTTTGTATATTTGTTGTTTTACTGTTAATTTGACACATCTGAACCAAAGCATTCACAATACTTTATATACTTTGAAGAGAATCATATACTATATTCTTAGACATAACCACAGAACAATTAAAACTACATAAGGCCTTAAAAGATAATACAGTGTGTATTATTTCAATATTCATTCATTAGCCGGGCATGGTGGCACATGCTTCTAATCCTAGTACTTGAGAAGCTGAGACAGGAGGATTGCAGATTTGAAGCCAGCTTCAGCAACTTACTGAGGCTCTCCGCAACTTAGTGAGACCCTGTTTCCAAATACGAAATAAAATCGAAATGTAGCTTAAAGATAGAATGCCCCTGGGTTCAATCTTCAATGCCAAAAAAAAAAAAAAAAAAAAAAAAGGGAAAGAAAGAAAAAAGAAAAACATTCATTTACAAATTAGAACACATACCATTTTTATTATTTTTCTTTTTCTTTCATTGTTTTATTCAGGCAGGATTCATTCAAGGGAAGGCAACTTAGTTTTTGTGTGTGAGCTTTTTTTATTATACTGGTTAATATAAAACTTATGAATTAAATATCATCTAAATAACTAAATGAAAAGTTTACACAGTTGCTGCACAGTACCAAACTTATAGATCTAAACTAGTTAAATCAAGAGTGTGGTTCCAGCCAGGCGTGGTGGTGCACACTTGTAATCCCAGCATTCGGGAGGCTGAGACCAGAGGATCCGGGTTCGCGACCAGCCTCAACTACCTAGTGAGGCACTCTGCAACTTAGTGAGACTCGGTTTCAAAATAAAGAATAAAAATAGGGCTGGGGGTATAGCTCGGAGGTAGAATGTCCCTGAGTTCAACCCCCAGTACTGGGGGAAAAAAAAGTGTGGTTCCAAGTTTTAAAAAATTATTTTAGGGGGAATATGAGAAAAAAGTAAGAGGACACATGCTTCAATTTCCTGTTCTTCTGAACTCTGGCAAAATTACAACTATTGACCCATGCTATGATCTGCCTTTTCTTTTACCTTGGTAGGGCTGAGTGATGCTGGGGGAGGGGAGCGAGTCACAATTTTAGCTGACTGTGTCCATATGATTTCTAAACACTATTGGGCTGCTCAGTCTTTTCACTTATTCTTTTTTTTGGGGGGGGGGGGGGGTACTGGGGATTGAACTCAGGGGCATTCTACCTCCGAGCTATACCCCCAGCCCTATTTTTTATTCTTTATTTTGAAACAGGGTCTCACTCAGTTGTGGAGGGCCTCACTAGGTAGCTGAGGCTGGCCGCGAACCCAGATCCTCCAGTCTCAGCTTCCCAAATGCTGGGATTACAAGCGTGCGCCACCACGCCCAGCTTTTTCACTTAATCTTAACCAGCTCTTTTTCCTATTCTCAAGGATGTTTTAAACCTTCAGGCCTTCTTTTTATCTTGTTCTTTCTCTCAGCAGACAGCCCTTACTCAGCTTTTTCTTGTCCTTTCCACCCTTTGCCCATAAATTTATTTATATTTTAGGTACCTTGTTTCCACTGTAGCGGTTCTCAAAATGTGGTTTTCCTAACTTGAATCATGAGCATCACCTGGGAATTCATTAGAAAAGCAAGTTCTCAATTTCCACCCCATACTTACTGAATCAGAAAGGTCGGATGGGGCCCAGCAGTTTGGTATGTGTGTGTGTATGGTACTGGGGATTGAACTCAGGGACATTTTTTTACCTCTGAACTACACCTCCAGCCCTGTTTTATTTTTTATTTTCAAATAGGGTCTCACTAAGTTGTGGAGGGCCTTGCTAAGTTGTAATCTTCCTGTCTTGGCCTCCCAAGAACTGGGATTACAGTCGTAAGCCACCACACCTGGTTGGTTTTTTTTTGTACTGAGGATTGAAACCAGGAACATTCTACCTCCTAACTACACCTCCACCCCCCCCCCCCCCCTCAGCTTTTTTGTGCTACTGGGGATGTGGAACCCAGGGGCATTCTACCTATGAGCTACAACCCTAGCCCTGTTTTTATTCTTTATTTTGAAACAGGGTCTCACTAACTTGTGGAGGGCGATGCTAAGTAGCTGAGGCTGGCTATGAACCCGAATCCTCCAGTCTCAGCCCCTTAGTACTGGAATTACAAGCATGCACCACCATACCTGGCAACCCCCAGCCCTTTTTATACTTTGTTTTGAAACAGGGTTTTTCTAGATTGCTGAGAGTGTCACTACATTGCTGAGGCTGTCCTTGAACCTGCAGTCCTCCTGTCTCAATCTCTGAAGTACTGGGATTACAGGGGTGTGCCACCATGCCTGGCAGCAGTCTGGTTTTGACAAGCCCTCCAGAAGATCTGATACACAATCAAGCTTAGAAATCTTGGCTTCACTCTGCTCTTACACATTCATCTTCAGCCTCTTCCTCTCTACTGCTCAGCTCACCTCAAATGATAAATCTGTTCAGGTTCATCTGTCCTAAACTACCTTCTCCTGACCCTCTGACCTGAAATCAGCATCTCTCTTCTTCCCCTCCACTACTTGTTTGAAATGACTTTTCCCAGGGTCAGGTCAGCAGCAATGTCCACATTATCCAGTCCAGTGGACATTTTAGTTCTCATCATAACCTATTTTGACCAATGTTTCCTGCTTGAAGCTCTCCTTTGGTTTTGATTCTTCTAGGTTCCATACTCCTTGATTTCATTTGTAAGCTTTTTTTGTGTGTGCACATACCTCAATTCTTTGTCCTCTCCATCAAAGTTTCCATTTCTAGCTCTTTTCTCCTCTATATTATTTCCCTGGTTGTCCTTTTTCATTGTTAAGAATTTAGCTCTCACTGTAGTAATTAGAGTATAGGCTAAGCTGTAACAAAGAAATTCAAAATCCTAAGCCTCAAGCAAGATATGAGTTTTTTTTTTTTTTTGTCCCTAGAGGAGAACAGTTTATTCTGGTGAGGTGGTTGTCCTCTTTGTAGTCATCCAGGACCCAGATTACTGTGATTTTATTGTGCTGCCATCTCCTAGGGCAGGGTTGGAAAACTACTCTCTGTGGGTTGAGTCCAGCTGCTGTCTGCTGAAAATCAAGTTTTATTAGCCATCATATCTGTTTCAGTATTGTCTTTGCTTTCCTATTTCCTAGCTGAACTGAGTTGTCGAGATAGAGCCATTAAGCCATACAAAAGCCTAATATATTTATTATCTGACCCATCACAGAAAAAGTTAGCTGATCCCTGTCCTCTGGTATTGTTTTAGTGTGTATAATCGAAGTGGGTCACTATCACATCTGTATTCCAGCCCATGGGGAGATAAGAAAGCCCTGGGAAAGCCACTTATTTTTGTTTTGTCAAAAATAAAATCAGAGCCGGGCGTGGTGACACATGCTTGTAATCCCAGTACTTGGGAGGCTGAAGCCGGAGGATCTGGGTTTGCAGCCAGCCTCAGCTACTTAATGAGGCCCTCCACAACTTAGTGAGATCCTGTTTCAAAATAAAGAATAAAAAATAGGGCTGGGGGTGTAGCTCAGAGGTAGAATGGCTCTGGGTTCAATCCCCAGTACCGCAAAAAATAAATAAATAAAATCAGATTAAGTTAGCAAAAATTTAATTTTTATTGTTATACAATAAGAGAGAGTATAGAACATGATCCAGTAGACTTCAAACCATGTGGTACGAAGCTCTCATTACAGTAATTACATCACAGTTTATAGTGTGCAAAGGAAAGAAATACAGTTGTCTCTTAGTATCCATGTGGGAATTAATTCCAAAATCCCCCTCTCATGAATACTGAAATCTATGGATGCTCAAGTCCCATACGTAAAATAGTGTATTTGGATATAACCTATGCACATTATCTTGTATACTTTAAATAATCATCAGATTATATAAGTGCTTATTATAAGTGCTATGTAGATAGTTACTGTACTGTTCTAGGAATAATGACAAGGGAAAAAAGTCTATATTATGTTCAATACAGATGCAGGTTTTTTTTTTTTTTTCTGAACGTTTTCCAGTAGGGATTGATTGAATCTAACAATAATAGAACTATGGATATGCAGGGCTGATTATATTTTGACCTTTTTTTGATTGGCTGTTATACATTATCATTCTTTTTAAGTCAAACAGTTGTTTAAGCTGATTTGTCTATAATTGACTGGTTTCATTTCACTGAATAATGCTGATAAGGATGTAAAGCTTGTTTTTGTGTTTATGATTAGAGATAGTGTTTTGGGGAATATCAGGAGTATAATTCTGTGACCTCCATTTTTATCTTTAACAGTTTAAATCTTTTTTTGTGTGGTACTGGAGATTGAACCCAGAACTTTACCACTGATCTATATCCCCAGTCATGTTTTCATTTTATTTTGAAACAGGGTTTCCTTAAGTTGCTAAGGCTGGCCTTGAACCTGTGATCCTCCTGTCTCAGTCTACCAAGTACTGGAAATACAAGTGTGTACCACCATGTCTGGCTCTTTTTTCTTAATTTTAAATGAGTCACACATCTCATTTTGGTTCTCTCTGTCAAAAGAAAATGTTCACCTATTCTTATTTTAGATTCGAATGCAGGCTCAAGGAAGCTTGTTCCAAGGAAGCATGATTGGCAGCTTCATTGATATATACCAACAAGAAGGCACCAGGGGTCTGTGGAGGGTGAGTTCCATTTTTTTTTTTTTTTGGTACTGGGTATTGAACTCAGAGACATTCTACCTTTGAGCTATACTCCTAGCCTGATTTTATTTCTTATTTGGAAACGGGGTCTTGCTAGGATGATGAGTCTCACTATTTGCTGAGGCTGTCCTTGAACTTGCAATCCTCCTGTCTCAGCCTCCTAAGTGCAGGGATTATAGGCTTTTGCCACTATTCCCGGCTGAGTTCTCTTTTCCTGGTATTGTTCTATAGTCTCATTTCCTAGAATTTGCAAAGAATATTTTTTATGTAAAGCCATGAAGTTGTGAATTACAACTCCCCCCCCTTCCAAACAAGGTAAGAAGCTCCTCATCATCTATGAAAAGACCAAAACTTATCAGTGGTCTTTATTTTTGCTTAATGTTTGGGGATTGTATGTGTAGGAAAAGTTATTTTATTTAAGATAGCCATTTTGGTTTGTTCAAAATCTACAGTGAATTTAGTTCTTCAATGTATTTTTGCCTGCTTTATGCTAATAGCAATGTTTGTCTATGAAGGACTTTATAGTGCTTATGGTCAAAAGTTGCTACCTAAAGAAAAAAAAACATTTTAATGTTATAAAAGTAAGAGATACTATAATATATTGAGAAAATACAAAAATATAAAAAGGAAAATTCTAGAGTACCACCATTTCCAGATAATCACTGCTAATATTTTGTCATAGCCGGCCATGGTGATGCATGCCTATAATCCCAGTACTTGGGAGGCTGAAACAGCAAGATTGTTGGTTTGAGGCCAAGCTCAGCAATTTAGTGAGATCCTGTTTCAAAATAAAAAGTAAAAAGGGCTGAGGGGTATAGCTTGGAGGTCGAATGCCCCTGGGTTCAATTCCCAGTGCCACATATACACACAATTTTTTTTGTCATTGTTGCTATAACCTTTTAATCTGCCGTAATCATTGAATATTATAATAGTAAATAAGACCACTTGTAGAATATGCAGGAGAGTTGCATGGGAAATCCATTAGTAGACTTCTAAATAAAAGCGAGAGCTTTGCTGTTATTTCCTTTTTAAATTACCACAACTTATTTTTGTTGTAGTGGTACTGGGGTTTGAACCCAGAGGCTCTACCTGTGAGCTATAGCCCCAGTCCTATTTTTTTTTATTTTGAAACAGGGTCTTTCTAGGTTGCTGAGAGTCTTGCTAAATTGCTGAGGCTGGTCCTGAACCTGAGATCCTCCTGTCTCAGCCTCCCAAGTACTGGGATTAAAGGTGTGTGCTACTATGCCTTGTTTCTATAAATTCTTATTGTAAAAAACTCAAATGTAAAGAAAAGTTGAAAGAATTACTATGAATGCTACTTGATTACATGACTGAGAAAATTTGGCCATATTTACTTTATTTATTTTTTTATTTTTTTTGTGGTACTGGGGATGGAACTCAGGGGCATTCTACCTCCGAGCTGCACCCCCAGTCCTATTTTTTATTCTTTATTTTGAAACCAAGTCTCACTAAGTTGCGGGGTGCCTCACTAGGTAGCTGAGGCTGGCTGCGAACCCGGATCCTCCGGTCTCAGCCTCCCGAATGCTGGGATTACAAGCGTGCGCCACCACGCCCGGCTCATATTTACTTTATTTACATGCATATATGTACACATATCTATTCTTTTTTTTTTTTTTGCTAAACTACCTGAAAGTAATTTGTAGACATTATGATGCTTACCTAAATACTTAATTATACATCTCCTAAGAATAAGAATATTCTCTTAAATAATAACTATCATTATCACATGTAAGAAGATTAATGAGTCCTTAATATTTAATATTCAGTCCATATTAAAATTTTCTCTATTGATGAGTCCAGGCTAGCTTTCTTCTTTTTTTATTTTGTGGTACTGGGGATTGAACCCAGGGCATTATACCTCTGAGCTACCCCTTCCCCCAACCCTATTTTATTTTTTATTTTGCAACAGGATATCACTAAGTTGCTGAGGCTGGTCTCAAACCTGTGCTCCTCCTGTCTTAGCCTCACAAGTACTGGGATTACAAGCATGTGCCACTACACCTGGCTCAGGTTAGTTTTCTTAGAGAATATTTCCGTGTGGTGTTTAACTTGTTCTTCTATCCCCTGTATTTCCTCTAAACTGAATGCTGAGATCACTGGCTGTTAAACATTTTTGGTAGCTAGGCATGGTGCCATATGCCTGTAATCCCAGTACTTGGAAGGCTAAGACATGAGAATCAAAGGTTTGAGACCAGCCCTAGCAACTTAGCATGACCCTGTTTAAAAATA
>PVLC010012431.1:0-44269 GCA_004027655.1 Graphiurus murinus
GAGGAGGAGGAGGGAGGAGGAGGAGGAAGGAGGAGGAGGAGGAGGAAGGAGAAGGAGGAGGAGGAGAAGAAGAAGAAGAAGAAAGATATAGCTCCTCAAGGACCCACTATCTCCAACTAAGTCTCACCTTCTACAATTTCTACCACCTTGCGGTGATCCATTCAGCTCTGAATCCCTTTGGTGGACTATATTGATCAAATCAGAGCTCTCATGATCCAATTACTCCCCCAAAGCCCCACTTCTGAATACTGCTGCATTCTGCACCAAACCTTCAACACATGAGTCTTTTAGGGACACTTCATATCTGAACCATAATATCAAATTAATTAAAGATGAACCAGAGAAGAGCGTGGTGGTGTATACCTGTAATCCCAGAACTTGGTAGGCTGAAACAAGAGGATCACAGGTTCAAAGCTAGCCTCAGCAACTTAGTGAGGCTGTCAGCAACCTAGAGACCCTGTTTTGAAATAAAAAAATAAGATGGAGGTAGAATGCCCCTGAGTTCAATACCCAGCACCACACACACACACACAATACACATGACGAATCAGAAGGTATGAAGATATTTTGCCTATTAAGTAAGGTACAGCCATCCCTCAGAGTCTTAGACTGTTTTCTATTGTTCATAACACAATACCACAGATTACATTATAAAGAAAATAAATTTATTTTGATTAATGGTTCTGGTTCAAGGTCAAGGGACTGCATCTGGAAATGGCCTCCTTGCTGGCAGATTCCTGAGGTGGCGGGAGCAGGGCATCACATGGTGAGTGACAGGTGTGCACTAGAGACCTCGCCAAATAGGCTTTTATAGCAAATCCACTCCTGTGATAATCTATTAACTCATTAATCCACTAGACACATGTGCTAATTGATCCATTCATGAGGGTAGAGTCTTAATCGCCTCTTAAAAAGCTCACATGGTCTCACCTCTTAACATTTCATAATGAGAATTAAATTTAAACATGAGTTTCAGAAAGGACAAATCAAATTCAAACCATAGCATTAAAAACCTTTGGGAGAAATTTTTTTTCTAACACACACACACACATACACACACACACACACACACACCTCCTACCATCCAGGATACTAAAACTTGAGGATTCTCAATTCTCTTTTGTAGACAGTATACACAGTCTATATAAAATACTAAGTGAAAACATAGAATATGTTTTTGCTATAGTCTGAATGTTTGTGCTCTCACCAAATTAATACATTAGTTCCTATGATGATGATGATGATGTTGGGAGGTTGGAGCCTTTGAAAAGGAATTAGGCCATGAGGGTAGATTCCTCATGAAATGGGATTAATGTCTGTATGAAAGAGGCCCAAGGAGCTTTCTTGCCTCATTTGCTACCATGTGAGTATACAGAAAGGAGGTACTCTGTGAGCCAGGAAGATAACCCTCATTAGATGGACAACAAATCTGCCAGCACCTTGACCTTGGACTTTCCTGCCTACACAACTGTGAGAAGTATGTGACTGCTGCTAATAAGCCACATAGTGTATGGTTCTTAGTTATATCACCCCAACTTAACTAAGTTACATAATCAGCACTGCTCCTACATCTATAGAAAACTGGAAGTCAGATTTTTCTTTCTGGAAAAAACATCTCACCTTCATTTGCATCTAAGTTTTTGAATGTATGGCAGGACCCATGAACTTGGGCTAATGTTTTCGTTAGTGACTATAATCCAATGCATGGTCATTTCATGTGATGGGCAGATAGTTAGATGTTCTGCCCTAAAGGACATCGGAGAGAAATGTCACAGAACATAGAATGAAAGTCTCCTTTGAAAATCAGTGAGGGTATTTCAGTTAGCCCTGTATCTGGGCAGAGGTGACGGGAGAGTGTGAAGGGGCAGGAGATCAGGAAACTGGCTATAGAAGAGATTGTCTTTTAGCAAAGAAAACTGTCCATTCAAGTGCTATGGTTAGTAATGAAATAAAGATGCTGAAAGTCTAGTTTGCTATATAAAAATTATCTTAATGACATCCATTAATTAATATTATCTTTTAATTTTGATTAATTCCTAAAAGCATCATCCATGATGTCTACCATAAATATATGTCATATCGATGTCATATGCTACACTGAGTAACAAAATGAATTTACACATAACATTTTTCTTGTTATTTCTACCTACCTAATATTATATAGTTTCTTGTTTATCACTTTTAAAAGTTAAAGGGGAAATTATTTATTTTCGGTAAGAATCTCTGAGTACATTTATATATAAGTAAACAAAGAAGAAAGATCAGGTTGGGGTGAAGTTACCATGTATCCAACAAATATTTGATGAGTGTCTGCTGTAGGTGAGGCATAGTGCTAACGATTAGTACTATAACCATGAAAAAGGCCCTATTTCCTGCCCTTCTGATACCGCCTTCCTTGGCACTTTGCACAATATTTAAAAATGTTAACATTAAAAGGAGCTAAGTGAGGAATGTATGAAAACTCTCTGAGCTAGTTTGGGAACTGTTACTCATGTCTGAAATTAGTTCAAAAGAAAAAAGTTGTTAAATATAAATTTATAAAATATAAATGATAATTACATGACAAGTTCAGGATTCATAGGAACATTTGATAAATGGAGAAAATGTGGGGGTCCTGGAGGGAAGGGGAGTAATTAAGTCCAGGCCAAAGGGCCAGTATGTGGAGTGACCCTGTGGTGGGAGATGGTGTTTGTGTATGGGTGAAAATTAATGACATTTGAGATGGCTGGAGCATCAGAAGTGAGAAGGGAAGGAATCTCCACTCACTTGGCCATCCCCATCATGGGTTCCCACTCTCGTGACAAGGATATTGGAAAACCAGAGCTGCTAATTCTTGACATGTAATTTTGGTCAGAGTTATTGATGCAAAGCAGATGCCCAAGGTTTATATTACACCTTACCCACTTCCCTTCTCATATAGCCAAGCAGCTAGATTTTGCCAGGAGAATCTGAGGCTGTAGAAAATTGGAGCCATAAGGTAGGAGAAGCATTGGTCTCAAAATTACCAGATGGAAGACACTCTCCTACCAACAAGGAACACTTGTACTAAACTTCTGCTTTGTTAGGCTGCTAACACTTTGCTTTTATTTATTGTACTAGCTAAGGTTGACTTAAGCAGCAGAGATATTAACTTAGAACTCTGAGGTTTGGCCTTGAGGATCTGGAAGTTTCATCTTTAAACTACCCTGCTATGTAGAGCTTGGTCCTTTTTCCTTCAGGCATGTTCTGTCCTTTGTTTCAATTTAATGATGATTTGTAGACTATTAACTATAAGGAAAAAAGGCCACATTGTAAAATAGATAGGGTCCTGAGTTTGGGATGGGATAGCATTCAGGCCTTTTCACTTAGTATCGGCTGAGGGATATTTGGTAGAATACTTAATCTGAACATGTTTATCTTACTATGTTGTGAATAGGAAGTCAAGTCAGTACAGATCTTTAGGCTTTCAAACACATTTACATGACTTATTTATTAAAGAGAATCCTTTCTCATTTATTTAATAGAAGTATTATCATCCTACTATCCTCCTTCAGTGTTCTTAAAAATAAGAAAGCATAAGTTAGTGATGTCAAGAAATTTTCTCACAGTCGTAGGGGTTGATAAATATTGTAGCTAGCTTGCTAATATAGCATCTAATAGGTCCTCTGACTTAAAATCTCATGCTCATTCTTCCCCATAGCAGACTATCTTCTATATGACATGAGCATAGCAGGAAAAATGATAAAGAATTACATGAACACTGACTTGATATTTGTTATCTTTCTTCTTTTCTGGGTCTCTGACCTTCATTTCTGTGGGCTTTCACCTCCTGTGCTCATGCTCCAGACTCTATATTAAAACACAAAAGTGCACGGGAGCCTCTCTTCTTGTCCGCCTTTACACAGTCTATGAATGATCTCAATATTTTCCAATTCTGCCTTTATTGATGTCTAGTTCTGCAAATAGTTGATAATTCCCAGATATGTGTTCTTATTTCTAGGCCTTGATTTTGAATGCTAGGCTAGCTACTGAATATCTCCATCGGTGTATCTCTCAGGAAACTCAAAACTCAACGGGTCCATAATAGTTCTAAAATGTGTGCATAATGCCTTGATACTCCCTTCAAGATTTGGAGCATAATTGCACACCCTTTGAGTGTGACTTAGTAACTCACTTTATTAAATGGTATTTAGCAGAAGGGATGGAGTGTGACTTCTGCACTAGAGCATGATAGGCATCAGCTCTTCCTCTTTGCCTTCTCTCATATCATTTAATGTGGAGCAAGCTTGCTGCCATGTTGTGAGGATGCTCAACCCAACGCTGAGGGGAGGAACTGAGGCCTTCTGCCCACAGCCACATGTGTAAGTGAGTCTGGAAACAGATTCTTCAGTTCCAGTTAATCCTTTTCATACCTCTAGTCCCAGCCAATATTCATATTGCAACCTCAGGAAAGGCTCTGGCTCAGAATTACCCAGGAAAGTCATCATGCATTCCTCAGCCACAGAATCCATTGAGATAATAACTATTTATATACTAACTCACTGTGTTTTGAGGTAATTTTCTATGCAACAATAGATAACTATACAGAGTATGAAACTGAACTAATGTTTCCACATCATACACTTGTCTCTTTTTCTTGATTCTTTTCATCCCAACCAAAGCCAGAAACACAAGCTTTGCACACCATGCTTAAGCAGTTGGTAAGTTGCCAATTTAACATTCATATCTTCCACTTCTCTGATGCTCCAGTACCTCATACCACATTCCAGGCCCTTATCATCTATCAGTTGTCACCTAGACTCTTCAACATTGATCTCTCTTGCTATAGTTTTACTTTTTATCACAATAGTCCATTTTGCTCTCTGAATACTCTTATTTCAAATGTAATACAGGTTTACTTTTACTTAACATTCTTTAACATCTACCCTCTATTTTCATCACTTATAATGGTTCCCAAACACCGTGAACAAATGATATAAAAATTAGGATGTCATGACATTTCATTTTGAAATCTAAATTCAGCATGATGGACCATCTTTGAAAAAGATATAATCATGGATATGTTTTTAGTATCCTAATATGTAGAAAAATAGTTATCCATTGTTCTTATTGTTGTCAATGTCTTAACCTGGCAATACAAATGATAATTTTAATTTACGAAATAGTTTATTGGTCATGAAACCCAATAAATTTAAATTTTGTATTTGGTCTTTCAACACTCTCACAAGTGATCATTAGGTATTAGAGAGTACCAGACCAGCAACTACCTGTTAGAGTTATGGGTCAATAGCTGGTTGTTGTTTAAACTACTAAGTACTGGGCTTGCTAATTGATGTGATGGTATTGCAAGGCTTGCTAATTCTACACATTAGATAGCCCAAGACAACCTCTGTCCAAGTCATCTTTATACAAGCACTTATTCCAACACTTTCCAATACATAGTTGTTGAATTTAATCCAAATGGTGTCAAAAAATATTGACATTTCCCTCCAAAGTTGAATGAAGGAGAAAAGAAACATTTGGCAGCACTGTATAGATAGGTGGATGAGCCTTGCCCGGTCTTTGCTAAATGATACTGATGGATGATGATTGGTAACTAGCACTGTTGTCACCTAATTTTTTAAAAGAGATTCTCATTTATCAGAGTTTGCGCAAATACGTTTTTTCCATTACAGCATCATATTTCAACTCCCCATCCAATTTCGTACAGATTTACCTTTTGGCTCTCATGTAAAGTAAAAGTCTTCTTGAAGGCACAATGCTATATTTAATAGCTATTGCTAGGCAGAGGCAACCAGAGCATTACTGAAATCAAATTAATTGGCCAGAAGGGACTGAGCCTGGAAGCATTTTGGATTAAAACTGTTCTCTTTGCTGCTGTCTGGAACAATATATTTCCAATAAAACTGCTTTACATAAAAGTTCTGTTGCAATTCAATTCTATGGAGATTTTTTTTTCTTCCATTCTCACAAAATATCCGCAGTACTTTTCCAATAAAAAAACAAGTTGGGATTGTGTTTCATCTTCTTCCATATTAACTTCACATATTTCCCATGATAAAATTAAAAATAGCTCACTTGTTTAATGCATTGTGTTAGGAGCACCTTAATATAAGTACATTATAAAGGTTTATAGGTGTGTTATGTGCATATATTTTCATATATGAGTCTGTAGCTACCAGGGTATTTGTGAGATGAGAAAGCCTTTAAGTAGCAAAACAAGAAAAATCTTGGAGGAATATTTACTTGTTAAAATTTACTTGAGCTTTATCACAGAGTTATTGGTTCAGAGAATGCACTAGAGAAGGTAAATCTTCACTTATGAAAGAACCAAAGCCTGAAATTAAGAGAAGATATTTCAAGGATTGGACATATATCTAGGGGCCTGAAGATTATTAATAGGAATATATTACTTTGACATTATTTTCTCTGAAAGAATTACAGTGATGTCTGTAAATGTAAAATATGGGACATGTATTCCTTAAATGACTATGCTATAGTTCTTTAAAGAGGATGAGACAGAGGGTCACTGCTTCTTTTTAAACCAGGTATTAGAGAGTTTCTTTAGGTCTTACTAGATATATCTTGAGATATATTTGTGTTCTTAACTTCTTTTTCCCTAATCCTTCTGAAGATGGCTAATGTAGAACTTTAGTTTTAGTTTTTGTTCTCTTCTTCAAAAACAGATTTGATAGGTGACCCTGATGGAATGAGGCGATGAGAAAGGAAAATATTGCTCAGAAAAGGGAACTTGAAAAAAGCTTTTTAAGAAATTTTTTATATTAATTGGTGCATTGTAATCATACATCTTTGTTAGGTACAAGTTGATAAAGGCATATATGCACACATTTCTCATTTAACCCTTTCCCTATTCCCACCCCACTTCCTTGCCCTCCCTCCTTCTGAAGTTCAGTTTAGTGATTGACTTTGATATATTTGTGAAAGTACATCTTGTGCATTAGGGTGTCCCCCCTCTCCTCTCAGCCGTTCCCTTCAGTTCAGTCAACTTCTTTTCTTGTCAGGGTTTCTCCTTTTTCATCTGGAGACCCTCTTATGCCCCATCATCTCCCTAGGATCTGCATATTAGGAAGAACATATGCTTTTTTATTCTTTGTGACTGACTAATCTCACTTAACATAATATTTTCCAGTTGCATCCATTTCCCTGCAAATAACATGAGTTTGTTCTTCTTTATGGCTGAGTAAAATTCCATTGTGTACATATCCCATAGTTTTGTAATGCATTCATCTGTCGATGGACATCTTGGCTGTTTCCATAGTTTGTCTATTGTGAATTGTGCAGCTATAAACATAGATACACATGTATCAGTCTGATCGTTTGGTTTCCATTCTTTTGGGTAGATACCCAGAAGTGGTATTGCTGGGTCATAAGGTAGGTTTATTCCCATTTGTCTGAGGATCCTCCATACTCTTTTCCAAAGGGGTTGCACTAGTTTGCAATCCCACCAACAATGTATTAGAGTTCCCACTTCTCCACACCTTCACTAGCAGTTGTTGCTGTTTGTGTTTTTTTATGATTGCCATTCTAATTGGAGTTAGGTGAAATCTCAAGGTAGTTTTGATTTGCATCTCTCTGATTGCTAATGATGTAGAACATTTCTTCATACATTTATTGGTCATTGAAAAAAGCTTTTTTTAAAAAAATGTTTTCTCACAAGTAGTTTGAAGCTCTTCCTTCACCTCAGTCAATAGAAAAAGACTCCCGAAACCTAAATGATGTCAAACTAAAACATTTAGTGATTATAAGGTTGAAATTTCATTTTTTTTTTTTTTTTGCGGTACTGGGGATTAAACTCAGGGGCATTCTACCTCCGAGCTACACCCCCAGCCCTATTTTTTATTCTTTATTTTGAAACCGAGTCTCACTAAGTTGCGGAGTGCCTCACTAGGTAGCTGAGGCTGGCCGCGAATCCGGATCCTCCGGTCTCAGCCTCCCGAATGCTGGGATTACAAGCGTGAGCCACCACGCCCGGCTGAAATTTCATTTTGACAGTTATAAGAATTTGTTATGGTGAAAATGACTTAAAAAAGACATAGGTGGTTATTATGCACATGTAGTTAAAATAACTATATTATTGTATGTGCTTTCTCTTAAAAGTCCTTTTGCTTTTAGTGCTAGAAAGAAAAGTTTGGTTTAGGGAAGGTCATAATCAGAATTCAAAATATGGTTAAATTTCATGAACACTGACTTTATTAATAGATTTGTTGAAATTGGATCAGGACTTGGGTTGAAGTTAAACTTCATATCCCCCTATACATTAATATATTTTGAAAAAATTGAAGTCAATTGAAAAATATAATTCAGCTGGGAGTACATCTGGACCTGGACTTTCCTTTGATAGAAGGCTTTTTATTATATTGTATTGTTTCTTTGCTTACTATTGGTTGGTTTAGGTTTTCTATATCCTTTTGATTCAATTTAGGTAGGTTGTATATATGTGTGTGTGTGTGTGTGTGTGTGTGTTGATTTCTTCTATGCTTTCCAGTTATTGGAGTACAGATTTTTAAAATAGTTTTTGATGATCCTCTGTATAGAAAGAACAACATTGGAAATACCCATATAAACTTTACCTTGATTCACCATTTGCTAAAATTTTGCCATATCTTCTCTATGCCCTTCAAAAATATATTTTTAATGTACACTGGTGAGCCAGGGGTGGTGGCACATGGCTGTAATTCCAGTACTTGGGAGGCTGAGACAGGAGGATTGCAGGTTCAAGGACAGCCTCAGCAAGTAGCAAGACTCTCATCAACCTAGAGAGACCTTGTTTTAAAATAAAAATAAAATAGGTCTGGGTATGTAGCTCACAGGTAGAATGTCCCTAGGTTAAATCCCCAGTACAACAACAGCATAAATAAATAAGTAAATAAATATAAATAAGTAAATAAATAAACTGGTGAATAGATAAATAAAAATGTGACATTTTATGTGATATATATTACACATACACAATGGAGTTTTATTCAGTCATAATAAAATTATGTCATTTGCAGGAAAATGGATGGAACTGGAGAACATTATGTTAAGTGAAATAAATGAGATTCAGAAAGTAAAAGATCGGTCCAGTTATTTCCTTGTGATTAGATTCAATTTAAACATTTTTTTTGCATAGAATAATATGTGGACAGTGTTTTATAATTTCCATTGCCCTAAATCAGAAGAATGTCTAATTTTTTTCCCATTGTTGGTGATGTTAAGTTTGATTATTTAGTTAAGAAAGTTTTTACAATATCTCCCATTGTAAGGGTGCTATTTCCCTCTTGGTATTTAATGTATATACTGTCTGTTAATATTTTGAAATTATGAGAGGAGCCAAGATGGCATCTTACCAAAACACATCTCCTTAGGCACTGAGAGCTCGAATCAAATTTGCCATAAAAGCAGCTTCTTAACGGAAGAAAAAAAAAAGGGCAACAAAAAAGTGGAATTTGAAATACAACCAAAGAGACTGGGGTCGCTAGAGAGCACATCAGGGAGAGCAAAGGAGACCGGCCTCACGGCCGCTCGGCGCCAGACCTGAGCTGCAGCAGCCCACCAGACGCTGGGGTCTGCTAACACTGCTGCTGATCCAGCAACAAGACGTGGAGGAAGCGACTCCAGAACTCCACATCCTGCCCAGGCAGCAGGTCCTGCACCTTCTACAGCGACCAGAACAGGTGGGATGACCAGACAACCAGAGTAAGCCCCCGTGGGACCACCCCAGCTCACCTCTCTTGCCAGGGCCAGAAGAGCGAGAGACTGCACTGCGGAGCTTGAATTAAAAGTGACACAAAGGGAGCTTCCTGACAGAAGGAAAGAGGAACAAAGTGGCAGAAGAGAGAACAAGGCAACAAGAGCAGCTGAACAGAATCCGGGAGAACAAAGGAGCCGGCGAGCGTTGTGAACTGCAGCCACCATTTTGTGAGCCACCATCTTCCCAGCCATGATTCAGCCAGCTACTCAGAGCTTCATCGACCTCCTGTGCACTTCTGTTCCTATCTAATCACTAAAAGGGAAGGTGACTGAGTCTGTCCTTTGTATAGGGGCCTCCACACCCTGGGGGTGCAATTCAACTTACAGATCCCTGCTGCTCTGGCTCTGGGGGGGAGTGGTGACCTGTGGGTGACCTTGGTGCTGGCTTAAGATGGTTGTCCCAGGTGTCCTTGTTCACTGTTGAACTTGTGGGTAAGTGCCACCTGATTACAGTGTAGAGTTTCATAGTTGCTTACTCCACCTCTGTTTGCTGGGGGCACAGGAGGTAAAAATACCTCTATAAGGAAAACTATGAAAAGTTGAAAACAGAAATCGATGAAGACCTTAGAAGATGGAAAGATCTACTATGCTCTTGGATAGGCAGAATAAATATCATCAAAATGGCCATCCTCCCCAAAATGATCTACAAATTCAAAGCAATACCCATTAAATTACCAAGGTGACATTAAATTACCCATTAAATTACCTCAGAGACATAGAAAAATCAGACCTTAAATTCATTGGAACAACAAAAAGCTCAGGATAGCCAAAGTAGTTCTTAGCAACAAGAACCATGTAGTAGGTATCACAATACCTGACTTCAAACTCTACTACAAAGCCACAGTAATAAAAACAGCATGGTATTGGCACAAAAACAGACATATAGACGAATGGAGCAGAATAGAAGACTCAGAAACAGACCCACATGCTTACAGTCAATTGATTTTTGACAAAAATATACACTGAAAAAAAGATAGCCTCTTTAACAAATGGTGTTGGCAAAACTGGTTAACCATATGCAGGAAAATGGAAATAAACCCCACTTTCTCACCCTGCACAAGAGTCAACTCAAGGTGGATCAAAGACCTGGAAGTCAGGCTAGAGACCTTGCAGCTACTTGAAGAGGGCATAGGCCCAACACTTCAACACATAGGCACAGGTAAAAACTTTCTCAACAAGACCCCCAAAAGCACAAGCAACTCAAAGGGAGATCAATACATGGTATTGCATTAAACTGAAGAGCTTCTGCACAGCAAAGGAAACTATCAAGAACCTCAACAGAGAGCCCACAGAGTGGGAGAAAATTTTTGCTAGCTACTCTTCTGATAGAGGTCTAATATCTAGGATATACAGAGAACTCAAGAAACTCACAGCTAAGAAAACAAACAACCCAATCAAAAATGGGCAAATGATCTAAATATACATTTCACAAAAGAAGAAATACAAATGGCCAATAAATGTATGAAGAAATGTTTCACATCATTAGCAATTAGAGAGATGCAAATCAAAACTACCTTGAGATTTCACCTAACTCCAATCAGAATGGCAATCATAAAAAACACGAACAACAAATGCTGGTAAGGGTGTGGAGAAGTGGGAACCCTAATACGTTGTTAGTGGGATTGCAATTAGTGCAACCACTTTGGAAAACAGTATGGAGGATCCCCAGATGAATGGGAATGATCCTACCATATGATCCAGCAATACCACTTCTGGGTATCTACCCAAAAGAATGGAAACCAAACTATCAGACCGATGCATGTGTATCTATGTTTATAGCTGCACAACTCACAATTGCCAAACTATAGAACCAGCCAAGATGTCCATCGAAAGATGAATGGATTACAAAACTATGGGATATGTACACAATGGAATTTTACTCAGCCATAATGAAGAACAAAATCATGTTATTTGCTGGGAAATGGATGCAACTGGAAAAAATTATGTTAAGTGAGATTAGCCAGTCATAAAGAGTTAAAACGCATATGTTCTCCCTAATATGTGGATGCTAGGGAGAAGATGGGGCATAAGAGGGTCTCCAGATGAAAAAGGAGAGACCCTCGATAAGCAAAAAAATTGACTTAACCTAAGGGGATAGATGGGGGTGGGGGGGGAGGGAACACCCTAATGCACATTGGAATTGAAAACTCTATGCTGGAGTAAATCAAATGTCCCTTTCAATGCTAAAATTATACAAAGTTGAAAAAAATATTCTATGCCATACACTTCAGAAATATAAGTATACTGCTTCAATGGGACTCATATTATTGGGATTTAACTTATCATCCAATGTCATTTCTAGTATTCCGTGGGAAATTTGTGGGAGAAACTCCAATTCATCAATTTAAATAAGGTAAAGCATTAGAAGCTTTTGGTGGCTCAAGATCTTTAATTTCTCCTTAATGAAAATACAACATGATCCTGGGGTTTTATCTATAAAATGTATGTGAAGGTTCATATGATGCTGTCTAACTGCTGGAAAGACTATGCTACACTATGCTGTAGTCAATTAGACCCTACCAAAATAAAATGAAAATACGAGATGCAAGGTTGAAAAAATTAAATAAATCAGAAAATTCTTCTAGAGAAAAATATTTCATCTAATAGTAGTTTATGTTCAATAGAATGAATGTTTGTGTTTTCTGAAAATTTACATGTTGAAATCCAGATTGCTAAGGCATTAGGATGTGGGCCATTTGGGGGATAATTAGGATGTAAGAATGGAGCATTCATGAATGAAGTTCATGTCCTTATAAAAGAAACCCTGGAGGGCTTTCTAGCCTTCTGTCTACAATGTAAGAATACAACCAGAAGTTAGCAGTTTTTGACCCAGAAGAGGTTCCTCTCCAGAACCCAACTGGGTTGGTACCCTGTTCTTGAACTCCCCTAGAACTGTGGAAAATAAGTTTCTATTGTTTGCAATCCATCCAGCCAATGGTATTTTGTTTTTGCAGTCTGATCTAAGAAAGTATGCCTTATCAAGATAAAATCAAAAGTTAACTTTGAAATGAAAAAATTGGCTTTGATATAAATTGAATGAATGTGAAAGAAAACAGACTATTGATGGGAGAAGACAAGGAACCTATTATTGATTCAAACGTGCACTGCTGCAATGTAAGACCCAAAAGTTTAATTGGGATTTCTGTAATTATCATGAAAGGATGATTTGCTTTAGGTAAGAAAGTGAAGGTGTTGCAAAACATGAAAGAACTTATTGGTATTGGGGCTTTTCAAAGTATTTGTGTGGGGGGCTTGCTTTGACAGTTAAGCTCAGACAAACGCCTACTACTTATTATTAATGCAGACAAGTACTCCAGCCTGTGGAAGGAGCACAGAGAAGGATGCAAACAATTTACTTGAAGGAAAGATGTGCATGATACATACAAGTACATGTCTTTGGAAATAATATATATTGATCATTTAAAAAATTTTTCATCCTTCCCTGGAAGGCATTTGAATTTCACTGAAAAATAAGAAAATGCCAACTGAGAGGTTATATATCTGTTTCATTACCTGGCTGGATAAAACCCGGCACAAGACTATATGATTGCTGGCTCCAAGCCAGAATTTCTCAAGATTAAGGTTGACGGATGTTTTATATCCAGCCAAAATTTATTATCTCTAGAAACAATACATGTGTCTTCTCCAATTATGGAAATTCTACAGGATTCTGGGCATGGTACTTCCTAGAAAGAATGAAATTCATTTTTTAATCATTACCCTGATGTGACAAACTGATTTAGAAGGAAAAGGTGTCTTTACTGACTAAAAATAAGTTATGGTTAGGGAGCTGATTTCCTGTGTAAATGCACAGAAAATTAAAAAGCAAAGACTTTCTTTTAGTTATGGTCAAGAACACCAATAACCCACAGTTCCATCTATGTGACAGCCTACCAGCAGAATTTCTACGAAATGAGAGCCCCATGTAGGAAGAAGACACAATCTCAACACATGTACACATGCTCACACATAACTTTTCCCTCCCCTTCAAGCCTGAAAGAAATACATGGGCCTAGGCTAGCTAGCAGCCTCTGGCATGGGCAATTATTTTCTCCCAGGAATTTGAATCAAGAGGAAGAGAGAAAATTTGGCTACATTTCCTAGAATGTAACGAAAGATTTAGATTTGTGGCAGAGTAATTCTGCATGGGAGAAAGTCTGGAATCAAAGGTATATACGGCTTAGAATGAATGTAGAAATTGAGGCTGAAAGGAAAGACAAAGAAAAGCAGGGATATAAAAAAGGCTGATGAGCAGAAGATTTTATATAGCTGTGAGTAAAGACTAAGGCCCCAAAGAGTATATAGGAGCAGGTGACTGAAGGTTTGAATTCTTTCCAGTAAAAATAATCCAAGATCTCTCTAAGTTATAAAGGAAAGGTATCATTTCCGATCACTTGCCAGTGATGTACAGGAGAGCTGAGGGGAGGGGTGCCCCAGGGAGAAATTCCTGGGAGCAGGAGAGGAGTTTGGATGAAAAAAAAATCACTCCACAAAACCGAACTTTAATTTGGTACTGTTATTGTTACCCTTTCATTACACCACTTCTTCATTTGTTCATCTATACTTTTTTTAACTTTTCTGCATTCCTCATCTCCTATCATACTTAGTACTATTACTTAGTACTATTACTCTGTGGTGATGTTTTAAGCAGTAGTCACTATTGCAAAGGTTCTTCAGTGAGTTGAGACAGAAGTTTTTCTGTCTCATAAATTTCTGTCTTTCTAACCTCTCTTGGTGGGTTTTCTAAAATAATAATCTCTCTCTCTCTCTCTCTATATATATATATAAGCATATATATTACTTTCAAATATAGGAGGTGGTATTTTTCCTAGTATATAGAGCATGCATCAGTTTTTCAGAAATTATTACATGATAAACAAGTCAATTCAATTTTCCAAGATTGTTTTAGCACTGCTTCAATTTCTGTCCCATAAATATATGTATCAACATTGCTGCTTCATCTATCATTAGATTGAAGGGTATAAACATCTGCCTTTATTATAGTTTAACAAATACTAATATAAGAGAAGCCAAGTCATGAAAATAAGAATAATAAAAGCTGGGTGTGGTGGCGCATGCTTGTAATCCCAGCACGCGGGAGGCTGAGACCGGAGGATCCGGGTTCGAGGCCAGCCTCAGCTACCTAGTGAGGCACTTTGCAACTTAGTGAGACTTGGTTTCAAAATAAAGAATAAAAAATAGGGCTGGGGGTATAGCTCAGAGGTAGAATGCCCCTGAGTTCAATCCCCAGTACCGAAAAAAAAAAGAAACAAAGAAAGGAAAGATAGAAAGATATACCTAATTATTAACGAGCTCACTCCTTGATACATAAGTAAGTCTCAGTATTATGGAGACATTCCTTTAATGATTCCTCCTCAAATTCATTTAAGTTATTATTATCTGACTAGGCTAAGAGGCAAAAACCTTTGATTATTTTCTGACTAGGGTGAGAGGCAAAAACTTTTAAGACCAAAGAGCTGGAAGCCAACCAAAAGATAGTAGGAGAGGAAGACAAAGTTACTGGTATTTTAATGAAAATGGAAATACAAAAAAAAAAAATTGCCAAAATTTCATACTGTACTTCTTTTGAGTGAGTTGAGGAGCAATATTTATATTCATTTACTTTATCCACTAGGAAGGCCAGCCTCACTTTCTTGATTCCTGTGAAAGTGAATGCAACTGATTTTCATTATCATGAAAATCTCTATCAGCAGTAAGAGATGGATTTTTGTGACATTATGGGAAAGATATTCAGTGTTTCATTCATAGCCTAGATAATTAAATATGATCTATCTTTTCTTAATGATCTCACCAGCTAACCATAATTAAGGAGCAAAGGTGTTGCTGTTAGTTGATACATAACCAATCAGAAAACGCCAACGATTGCATTTTGACACTCCCCACCATATCTCTTGTCCCCTATGTAACTCTGGAAACCTTCAATTATGTTTCTAAGTGGTTCTTCCCTGTGTAACTTCATGGTAGTCTTTGATTTCAGAAGTGGTAGTGGAAAGATTGCATTTTGCAAGATATTACATTAGTGGCCATTGGGTTCCTACAAATCTTGAAATTATATTAACCAATGGTGAGCTTGCACAAGATTGACTTTATGCCAGTTACATTTGTTTTGCCTCTTTGCACTGTCTGATTCTTAGTGTTTTAAAACCTGCTGTTAATACTGAATGTCATAGTCTTGTCTATGCATTTTCCATTTTCTACATGAAGCCTAATCCTTCATTTCTGTCAAAACTCATCTCAAAATTAATTTTTTACAAGGAGTTATTCATGATTAGCCTAGCTTGATATCGTTGACAACTTCATTGCTATAGTACTCTGAAGAGAATTTGAGCCACATTAAGCTATTAAGCTGTATAAAATTCATTTACATGGTATCCCCCCATGTATACTTCAATTGTTATTATAGTATAGGTACCTGTGTCCAGAAATAGTTTCATCAAGAGTCCCTGAAGTCAGGAACTGTACCATGGATTTATTATACCTCCCTGTGTCTCCATAGTGTCCTTGCCTCAATAAAGAAACATTGCTGGCTGACTGCCCGAGACCAGAATATTATAGTAGACTCTTTATAGAAATGTCTTTTAATAGGATAAAGGTGCTTTGGAGAACCTGGAAATTTTCTGGGGATTCCCCTAGGTGTCAGCTTCAGTCCTGCATGTGTTCCTCCCAATCACAGTGCCAGAGGCACACCTAACCGTCTCATCTTCCAGCCACAGAGGACAGCCGAGAAATTCTGACTGCTGTTGTTTTGTTATTTTTCTGCCTTTGCTTCAATAGCAGAGTTCACGCACAGCCAATGATTTCCATAATATGACAGTCTGTGAATGTTAATATTACTCAAATTAAAATGCCTTTCGGTTTTGTGCCTAATCCTCACTGATCCCCTGCCGAGTCCTACGACTGGGCTGTGAAAAGTCCCCCAAATTGTGCAGCTGTTTAATGGCTCTCACGTATGCACTGCCGTATTCATAAATGACAGATCATAGACAATCAGAAACTCAAATGTCAAATCAGACATTGAAAATCTCGTGAAAATCCAAAAGGCCAGAACCTTTCTGACTTTTTTTCTCTTAATTGCATTAGTGAAGAGACAGCACAATTTGCCTTGGCCACCACCAAAATGCAAATAAGTGTGAACTCGAAAACCCTCAGGCAGATTTTCCCAAACCAGCTAATGGGAATACTAGGGGAGGCTGTGCAAATGAACCTAATTTTACGTGATCATCTATTATTATTATACACCAAGCATGGTATGATGTGCTTTTATAAAATTATTTTTTAAAACAAAACCCTCTATATCTGAAATGTATTTTTTCCACTTCATATCTGAGTTTTATCTTTTCTAGAGGTATTAACAAAAAGTGTGTTGAGAAAAAAATCACTAGAACCTTAGAGGATTTTTTTATTTCACTGTCTTTAAATACAATTGTCTATCATGGTACCATAATTTAAAATAAGCCTCAAGACAACGTTAATGACAGACAGTTGTTTAAGAGGAAACATAACAGGTGCTATAACTTTTGAGAGATTCTTGCATCATAAATAATATATTTGACATATATGCTTTATTTATTACAAAAGTAAACAGATTTTCAAACAATGTGGAGCAAAAATAAGAAATTTAAAAGCAATTGTGTTCCTTCAATGGAGACAGCTATGTTCAACAACATATAAGCAGCTGTTCCTACATAATATCCACTTTAAAATTGGGAGATTCAAAGTGAGAATCACTTTAATTCCCTCGAGTTAGCCAGCCAGTTTGGGATGAACTGGTCTAGGCTGCATTCCACTGGGTTTATTTCCTGACCTCAAGGTTTGTGTGTTGAAGGGGTGACTACTCCACACATCTCTCTTTCAGGAGTAGTGGACTACTCAGGGCATGAGCTTCTCCTCCATGCAGGGGAACATGTAGCCACTAGGCTACCACATTTCCAGTCTTTGTGTTACTTCTGTGAACACCCAATAGGTCAAAGGTGATCATATGGCTAATTGGAAATCAACAGCACAGTGAAATACACACAGAAGGAGAAGAAAGTGAAGATTTCTTGAACAGTAATCCAAGGTGTTTCTTCTCCTAAATGTTTCTAAATCTTATCTATAATGTGACTATTCTACTGCAAAGTATGTTCTTGGATTTGGTGATTTAGTTGAAGGCTCTTTCCCATGAAGTTTCCTTGGCCTGACATGTCCTTCATCTCTCTGATTAAATCCTACATGTATTTCAAAATGTCCTCAGCATCACCTCCTCTCAAAAGATTGTATTGAGAGCCTCTTCCTGTTTTTAATATAGCTGTTAATGTATTAATTTGATATATTCTAGTTATGTATTTGTCCCCCTGACACTAAATTTCTCCAGAGCAAGGTTCAGCTTTCAATTCTAGACTTAGTGCATTTTTTGTTGAACTAGAATGATAGGACATGTCCCCCTGACACTAAATTTCTCCAGAGCAAGGTTCAGCTTTCAATTCTAGACTTAGTACATTTTTTGTTGAACTAGAATGATAGGACATGGCCTATGGATGTTTTTTATTTTTAATTAATCAATTAATTAATTTGCAGTACTGGGAACTGAACCCAGGTGCACTCTATTTCTGAGCTACACCCAAGCTCTTTTTATTTTTTACTTTTGAAACAGGTTCTTGCAAAATTACTGCTCACTGCCCTTAAACCCACGATCCTCCTGTCTTAGCCTCCCAGGTATTGAAATTATAGGTGTGTGCTACCAGCCCTGGTTTGTTCTTTTATTTTTTTTAATCTGGTTGTCACCTATAGTCATTTTTCAAGTGACTTAAGGTAATATAGAAACAATATTCTAATAATATTAAAAAATATCTCCTACCTATATAGAGCACTAGAGTTTATTAAGTACATCCATATTCACAGAACTTAAAACAAGGGATTTCTCAGTCTCCAGTTCCTATATTTTTATGCATCTCCCTCATTATCCTTTACTAAATCTGTCTTTTGACCTTCTTGTGCCTTCCTGTCTCCTGTCTTAGGCTTTGCATTTTGTATTGACAAGCAATGCCAGAGAAATCACACAACTGTGAGCACTCCTTAAATTTTTAATCTCAGTTGAAAGAAAGTCATTTGGCCATCGTTCATCTTGTTGATGATATCTTCGTTCTCAGTGCTACTATAATTCTTTCTGGAAATTATAGTCACCTCACTCATTTTACCCCCTGAAAAATTTTAACACTTATTTGGAGAAAAAAATATAGGGATTATTTATTTTGTCCTTATGAGAAGAATGTATGCATTTACCCATACACACCATGTTCTTCTTGGCTCTGTTGTTTTGGTATTTTATCTTCCTTTACCTGTAATCTCAATTCAGCTTCCTTTTAAAGCTATCCGTCTATGACTAGTCCATTCATCCTCTTTCCTCCCTAAATATACATCTTTAAAACACTCGTGGCAAAGAAGACTAATTATTTGTTCATACGTCACCCATTGGAAAATGGGTGCCTGGGGTGTCATCATTTTATGACCTGCAGTACTCACCACACCATGGTTTTCTGACCATTCTGCAGCATCCAAGTCCCCATTGCCCCAACCAGGATGTCATCTGGAGTAAGATGAAGTGATTGTTCCCTACCTCAGCTTCGGGTGCATGGCTGGAATATAAGATTGGAAAGACACAGATGGAGAAGCATATTCATTTTGTCTTTGGAGGCAAAGGCACCAGTGTCAAAGCTGAGATCAAGGCAGGCAGAGGAGCAGGCTGGGGCCTCCTGGATTATCAAGCAAGCTGCTGGTGAATATTCAAAGGTTGTTGCCTGTTTGTGGGAGATTAGGAGTTTCTAATATAGAATATACACATGCACTGCAGTTATCCATTGTAAGGCTCAGTTAGAATGTACACATGAGTAGAGATGATAGTAAATATTCAACTGATTGAGTGAATTGGGTATGACAGGTATTAATCTTTTCCTTTTTAAATAAATAGAACTAGTACTTTCAGCAAGGACTCAAAGCAAGGATATGGAAGTGCTTACACTCAAACTCAAGGCATCTTTGTTTTTCAGTTCATGTCATTTGGAATTAGATTTTGAATTTACTCCAGAGAAAAACCTTGTTAATTAGATGAAACTGGCTACCATTCTCCCTGCCCACTTTATACTTCTTTCACAACTATCTTTATGATGTTCTTAAATACACCTTGGTAGGTACATGTCAAGAATGGCAAGATGCACTTGTGAAAATTCCAGAGTGTAACAAAAATATCACGATGGACAAAAAAGTATAAAGTGGCAGACTCTGGGTCCATCTCTTGCCTCAGAATGATTCTGAAATAGAATTTGCCATTTCAAATCCCAGCTGCTTTTGTTTTATCTACTTGATTTCTTCCAAGAGGACTTTTTTATCTGCATCATCTCCCTTTTATTTTTTGATTCCAGTTCTTTTCTAAGTGTCTGCTCTAGGAATGATTTCTAATTCACTCTATAATTTTTCTGAAAAATTTTAGTGATGTAATTTGACTTGTATTAAGTTTTAAGCTAAGGGAATCAAATTCCATGTTATTGACTCAAATTTTTCATTTTACCTGAAATGCTATGTCAATGAGAAACAACACTGGACAAAATTCCACTCAGTCTTTTGTGTGTGTGTGTGTGTGTGTGTGTGTGTGTGTGTGTGTGTGTTTATGCTGCTAGAGATTGAACCCAGGGGAATTCTGTTTCTGAGCTATACCCCAGCCCTATTTTATTTTTTATTTGAAAACAGGGTCTCATTTAGCTTATCTCTACTCCTTTTATTCTAACCACCAGTTCAATATGCTTAATAATGCATTCAATTAAATCTTATGTTTATCTATCTCCCAGGTTTTTTCCTCCAAAAAAAATCATGTCAGGGATTTGTATAGCCAGCATTTATTATATATATGTTAAATAAATGGATGAGCGCTAAAGTCTCAAGGGGATTATTAAGAAACAGATGCCAAAGGGAGGGATATTGATGAGATTCAACTAACATCCAATGAATGTGTAGGCCCTACCTGATCACAAGCTACCATTGTTAGGAGCCTACTACTGGGTGGTGGGGTGGGGGGACTGGAGTTAAGACATTCGTTTTCTTCCTGAAGTTTTACCTGCTGATTGTACCACTCTGGAAAAGGGAGTAAAAAATAAAATCAATTTTCAGTTAGTGTGTTGAGGATAGAAGTAGAGAACAACGGCTCATTCCAGTTTCTAAAGCTGATGAAGAATGTGAGTGGTGTTCAAAGCAGAAAGTGACCACATATTACCTGAAAATTTATTATTAATTAAATACCAAATGAGGCCTAGTTTAATGCAATAGGAAGTATGTTTCAAATAAATTTGTGTTTCTATCCATCTGCCTCATTCTAATTTACAATTTGCAATTATAAGCATTTCATTAATCAGTTAACAAGGCATATTTATAAGACACATTAATTCGTAGGTTACAACAGTAAACTGGTTTTATTTCAAAAGCAACCTCGGTATTTTATTAAGGAAAAGTGAGCACTGTTTATTATACTGCTTGGTTTTATGTCAAAGTCTTGAATTGGAAATTAGGTGTAAGATGTAAATCAACTGATATGCTAATAAATACTTTAGTTTATTATTAATGGTTTAAAGAGGCAAATTGTTGATTGAGTCCAGATGACATATGATAGATGCAACATATCTACATTTTAAAAAAGCAATAGAAGAACATGATTAAATAATTAATTTTTCATGTTAGCATGTTGGCTTCCTGTCTTTTAATTTCTGTGAAATGTGATCATAATATCTTGACTATTTCCAAGAGTCAAGTTTTAAAATACATAATCAGGAGAAATGACATAGTTTTTAGGTTCTTAGAGGCATTTATAATCAACCATTCTGTAATATTTAAGTTACTGAATAAGCATTTTGGAAAAGATAATGTAATCCTGGTTTTCTGCACCTGTGAATTATCAGTCTAAATTGTGTGACTGATGGTGAATAATTATCCCAAGCAAATTTATACTCTTTTAATTTAATCATATATAAGCTTTCTTCTCTTGGCCTGAAAGTCTGTTGATATCAGGATATTTTTGGATTTCTGGGTTAGCATATAAGTTTCTTCTTCAGGTGAACCAGAAGCCAAATCTGTTCCTTGGATGGTTTTTATTGTTATACTTTTCCAACCTCTCTCTGCCTTTCTGAGCCCAAAAAAAGTTCTCAGCCACTCTTTTCTCTAACTGGACATTGAACATCTCATTAAGTGTGGAAAATATCAGAAGCATGATCGATGTTTGCTGAAATTCCCGCATCGTAGCAGCTAATCCATGCCCTATGGTTCAATAGCAAATCTTACCTGATAATTATAATTCTACTACCATTTTAAAGAGTGCCAGAAACATGTAAATCTGATTATATATTTTCCATTCAGCCGTGTTGCATATGATTAGCATCCAGTGCCTGGAGCTTTTACAAAAAGTATTGATTAGCTTTCACGCAATGCTATGCATACTAAAATGTTGAATTTTTCTCCAGGTAAAATGTGTCCTGTCAAATAATAATCAGCAACCAATTCACACGTGTATTTGAAGAGAGAATTCACATTTGGCAAGCCATAAACCAACATAGGCATTAATATTCAAGCACTCTCACTAGTTTTGAATGCTTATCACACATATTCCTGGAAAACACCTCAGCTTTAGATATTTGTTCACACTAATATTAGTATATACATTCTGCTAATTAAAAGCTACCCTAAAGACAATTACTTTGTTCATACCACTCAATTTCCCATCTATGAAGGAAAATAAATAAATTAAAAAAATCGTACTGAATATACCATTAAGCCCAAACAGTAGCTACTGAAAAATATGTAGATGGATGTAGGTCAGAAGCTTCAATGGGAGGTTCCTGGGTTCAAAAGCCTTACTCCAGTCTGGCTTTCCACAATGAACAGCTTTGGAACTTTCTTTGCTTCTCTGAATTTCAGTCACTTCAGAGTGAGGCATCTGTACTAGATTAGCTACAAGTCATTTCCAGCTCCAGAAAAAGGGGATTACTTTTCAAAACCAATAAATTTTAATTTCCAAGATCTTACATTCCTCCTAATTTTTTTTTCTCATAAATCATTTGGTAGGGCTTAGGAATTGCAATGAAATTAGTCATTAATGTGATTACTGTTCTTTAGTATTGGTTTACTTGATTATGACAATGGATTTCTTCATGATGGTTTTCTTCCTAATGTAGGCAAAACATAAACAGTGCATGTGTTACTTATGGAAAGGAATATGTGAATCAACTAAAACAAAAAAAATCATCTAGTACTCATAATTAAGACAGTTTGTTTCTTAGAAATGGTAACATTGTGCCTTAAGTCTCTGTTTTTATGACCCAGAACTGTGGAGAGAGAAGAGTAGGAGTATTCAGCTAGCTATTAATTCACATATCACAAACAAGCAGGAACCATACTTTTTCGAAAAGATTTTTTTTGGGGGGGGGTACTGGTAATGAACTCAGGGGCATTCTACTTCCACTCTATACCTCTAGCACTATTTTAGTTTTATTTCGAAACAGGGTCTTGCTAAAATGTTGAGGAACTCACTAAATTGTGGAGGCTGGCCTCGATTCTGAAATCCTCCTGTCTTAGCCTACCAAGTACAGGAATAACAGGTGTGTGCCACCATGCCTAGCTCAAAAAGCTTTTGAGTAAAGGTCTGAATTGCTACCATTTTAGCTCTAGAGAAAAGAATACTTTTATAATGTTATAAGCTATTTCATTAAATAGCACCTAATATCTACAATAAAATATACTGCAAGTGCCTAAGCAGAGATATCGACTTAGGGCAGCTTATGACCTTGTCTTTATCAGGTATAAAGGAAAAAGATGGTTTCTTTGTGTGTAATTGTATTTAAATTTTATGCCATAACAGTTGAAATGACAAAGGATAATCATTTAAAGATTAATTTAATGACTCAGACTCATACTTTGGCACTTTAAGGATTAATTTAATGACACATCTTTTGTCTATTTAAAGAGATCTAAAAATAATAAAACAGAGTTTTATATAAAAAAACCTCACTTTTTTGTAGACCATATCAGAATCTATTAATGTGCCTTTGTGCTGGATGAATAGGTTTGTGCGGGTGGCTATGGAGAGAGCAGGGGATTGACATTTACTTAGAGTTTGTCCCATTTTCTAAAATTGAAAATTCTCCCCATCAGCATAAACTATTTTATGCTATTTAGTATCAAATATCTAAGAACAGTAACTAAGCTAATAAAAAAGGGATAAGATGTAAGAAAAGAGCTGAAAATTCCCTTTAAAACAAATCAAAAGACTTTCTGAGGGGACTGGAGCAAACTTTGAGGAAATTTAAAAGGGAAACAATTGGAAGGGATGGTAAGATGAGGAAGAAAAAGAATGATGAAGTGGGGAAGTTTGGAATAAGGGAAAATCTGCATAGTACAGAGAAGATCTGAAAAGGGAATGTAGGGAGGGAAGGAGGGAGGGAGGGAGAGAGAGAGAGAGAGAGAGAGAGAGAGAGAGAGAGAGAGAGAGAGAGAGAGAGAGAGAGAAAGAAAGAAAGAGAGATGTGGCCTAATGGGATAAAAGAAAAGTGTTTCAAACTCTTTTGGGTTCCTGGCATCTGAACATTCTAGAAGACTTGGGAAAGAAAAAAACAGTGGGAGCCTATGAGTAAAGTAATTTCTTTCTTATGGAGAACTTACTGATCTCAAATCAGGAAATTAGGCTTCTTTGAAGTCATCATTATTATTTTGTTGGTAATGTGGGAGCCTTCTATGACTTGTTTATGGTCTATAAATACTATTTTTAATCTCACAGGTTTTGACTACTTCCATTTTGTGAAAACTACATTATTAGAACATTGTAAGACTGTATAAAGGATTTGAAATGAAATCATTTGTCATTTCAATGGGAGTTTTAGTACTCTGTGTGTTATTAAATAACCAACTTCAATATCTGAATTTAATACTCTGAACTAAGAATCATTTTTTAAAAATTTTTTTTTTTATTAAGTGATGCACTAATCAACATTTGCACTCTACTGGTTTGGACTTGGTAAAATATGAGTATTCTAGGCTCATGTTAACTTTTACAATGTGATTATAAAAAATTTTCTTTACCAGCATTACTAATTTCCTGGGACAAAAACATTGGTAAGGAAAAATTTTAAATACTAAGACAGTTTTCTTCCAAAGCAGAAGGCACTTAAAAAGTACCCGCTCTGCAAAGAACAATCATTATGCTGATTAGAGATTATGGTGATATGTTTTCAGGTTTCTAAGGATTTTACTGGGTCCTCTAAGCTGGTCATATGACAATAAGAAATCCTTTTGCAAGTATTTAAATAGGTTGCTGTGGTAAATACATTGATTGCTTACCTAGTATCAATTTTCCTATTCTTATTATTGACAAATCCTAAATTTTGTTTGACATATCAATAGCTCCAGGTATATATTATCTTTTCTATTCTATGGTTTTTGCAGCTAAATTTGACCATGTATCATTTAGAATTCTTACAGTTTGAAAGGTTAAATCTAACCAATGAGATTGAAGTGAATATCTCCTAGGGTTTTGCAGAAAGCTTTATTTTTCTTGATGAAAAGGCAGAGCAGCTGGATGGGACTGCTTTTTCTTTTTTTTTTTTTTTTTTTCGGTACTGGGGATTGAACTCAGGGGCTTTCTACCTTCGAGCTATACCCCCAGCCCTATTTTTTAATCCTTATTTTGAAACCAGGTCTCACTAAGTTGCAGGGTGCCTCACTAGGTAGCTGAGGCTGGCCGCGAACCCGGATCCTCTGGTCTCAGCCTCCCAAATGCTGGGATTACAAGTGTGCGCCACCACGCCCGGCTGCTTTTTCATATATATATATATATGATACATATTTTTATATTTTGCATATATTTATTTTAAATATATTATTTTTATTTTATTTTATGTTTCTTTGCATATAAATAAATTTATTTCTATATTTTATTTATTTTTAAATGTATTTTATTATATATTCATTTTATATATTATTTTATTATATATTATTTTTATGTATTTTATATATTTATATATATATTTAGTATTGATGGGATTTCTGGAACTTCAGCATATGCAGGAGTTTGTACCCATGAGGTGACAAATACAAATATAAAAGTCAGCGTTGTTAAAATGGTGAAGCAGAGCTGGGCGTGGTGGTGCACTCCTGTAATCCTAGCACGTGGGAGGCTGAGACAGGAGGATCACCGGTTTGAGGGCAGCCTCAGCAAGTAGTGAGACGTCATCAACCTAGCAAAATCCTGTTTCCAAATAAGAAATAAAATCAGGATGGTCGTGTAGCTCAAAGGGAATACCTCTGGTTTCAGTCTCCAGTAACACACATACACATACACACACACACATGTGGTGAAGCAGAATGGAAAGAGCCTTGGGTTCCCCATGACATCTCAGAATAGTTGAACTGATGCTAGAAAATGCCTTTGACCCCCTTGTGGAGTGGTGTGTGTGTGTGTGTGTGTGTGTGTGTATGTGTGTGTGTGTTACTGGGATTGAACTCAGAGGCATTCTACCTCTGAGTACACCTCCAGCCATATTTTATTTTAAACAGGGTCTCACTAATTTGCTGAGGCTAGCTTTGAATCTCAGCCTCCCAAGTACTAGGATTACAGGCGTGGGCCACCACACTGAGCTCCATTGTTTCTTGAGAAAAAAAATTCTTTGTTCAAATCACTCTTAAGAGTTTTATAGCTTGTAGTGAGTCTATTCTTAATGACATAATGACATATTGAATAATAAAAGTAGTGTGTTCATGTGTATTGATGTTATCTGTACTTATGTTGGTCCTTGCCTTTCATTTATTATGAATGTTAGGTTATTTCCATAGACAAATGTCTATATGCTTAATCATCTGCATTAGTCTCTTTGTACATCTACTTATTAAAATATTTGCAAATGCCTATGATAACATTGTTTTGCAAAAAAGGAGTTAATGTTGGAGGAGAATGTGGTGATGCTGAGAGGAATGAAGGTACATCAGATGACTAGTGGATGTGAATTTGCACAGGGATGGGGGACTTTCTATGACATGGAGGCTTTTTTTGGGATTTCTAAGTTAATTTTTTTTCTAACTTGAGTGGTCATTGAGGTGAGTATAGTGTTATGTAGGGTCTCAAAACATGATTCTAGCACAAAAAAAGGAGAAAAGAGATCCCTGTGAGACACATTGCACAGATTCCCAGAGCAATCTTTTCCTTCTATGGCACCAGAAAAAGAACCAGCACCAGAAAATAAACTACATTTTTTTGGTAAAAATTGATTTTTTTACTTATAGAATTTATAATTTTTCAAAAAGAATGCAATATAACTTCCTATTTAAAATGGCATTAATACTATCAATCTTGTCACTCCCTTTAAAAAAAAAAGGAATTTTACCTAACTCCTTCCTCCTCCTCATCCCTTCTATGACCTATGACCTAGAGAAGTGTATTCTTAAAAGTCTTTTAATGTCTGTCTATCTATCTATCTATCTATCTATCTATCTATCTATCTATCTCCATTATACAAATATCTATCATTAACACTACCAGAAAAATTTTCATGGTACTTGGGATTGAACCCAGGGACATTCTGCCTCTGAGCTAGATCTCCATCATCATCATCATTATCATTATTATTATTATTAATTATCTTGAAACATGGTCTTGTTAAATTGTTGGGTTCTTGCTAAGTTACTGAGGCTGGTCTGGAACCTGTGATCCTCCTGTCTTAGCCTCCCAAGTACTAGGATTATAGGCATGTGCCACTGCTCCTGGAAAAATCATTTTTTTTATTTACTCATTCTCTCACTACACAGAGTAGGAATATTTTGGTGTATTTCCTTTCAATTTTATACTTGTGTCTATTTATCTGACTTCTCTCATCCTCACCAAATTGTATCCTACTGGATATACAGATTTTTTATTAAATTTACATCATGATCACATGTTTAGAGAAGTATATTTCCATAGGTTCAAAAATTTTTTCTGAGCAATGAGAGAATGAAGAGCTCATTTCTCCCCAGCAATTAAGCAGAAGGGATAGAGAGGCATACAGGGATGTGTATGGAATACAGAAACTTCAAATAGTTGACTGATGCTGGTATTAAACAAGGTCAAAAGTCACTCTTCTAGACTGGGACTTGCAAGCTGAAGGCTTATTGCCTACATCTGGCTTGCAGATGTTTCTAGTTTGGTCTGCAGGGTATTTTTGTAAAAAAAAATTGAGTAGGAAACATTTAAAAATTAATAGATTTCACATACAAAACCTCAGCTAACCCAGTGCAATGGCATGTGCCTGATGCAGGAGGATTGTTTGAGCCCAGGAGTTTGAGGTGAGGCTGAGCAACATAGAAAGACCCTGTCTAAACAAACAAACAAACAAACAAACAAACACACCCCCAAAGACACTCATTGACTTTTTTTAAAGTCAGAAAAATTTTCACATCAAGGGCCACATCCCTACCCTACATGGTAAATATTGGCTGGAGCCAGCATCGGACACTTGGTGAGATGGATCATATATTTCTAGTGTCTACACTGGCTCATGTCCACTAGCTTCTATAGGTTGTTGACTTTATAAACACTAGAGGCCAGTGTAGAGAACATTATTATTATTATCATCATCATCATCATATGTGTGTGTGTGTGTGTGTGTGTGTGTGTGTGTGAGAGAGAGAGAGAGAGAGAGAGAGAGAGAGAGAGAGAGAGAGAGAGAGAGAGAGCGCTAGCTCTCACTGAGACCATCTAGATAAAATAGGGCAAGAATCACAGTTCGATATGGCTTTAGCATCTTATGGACTTACATTAGAGATTCTTGGTAATTATTTGATCATTGGCCATAATTTTTGATGGACAGAAAATTTTAGTCTGAAATATTTTAGTAAGGATGTAATTCAGTGGAAAATGTGTTTAAAATATATTCCCAAATGAACAGCAAAAGAGCAGCAACATTTACAACTTTTATCATTTACATGTGTACTAATTGAATTAATGAGGGGCCTCATGAAAAATGACTTTAAACCTAAATTCCAGTGTTTTATAATCAATCTGCCAGAAGTACAGGGCTTCCTGATATGCTAGTCTTATATGGGTGATGGGGGTAGAGAATAGGACAGAAGAGCTATTACAATTTGTAATTTGTAAGTAATATAGCAGTGGTGACCTTTGTATCAACAAACGATACATCTAGTTCTTCTGAGATGAAGATCATATGCCTGAGTAAATAAAACTATTCATCAGAATGAACTATAGAGCTTATACACAGCTTTATAACATCCAAACAAAGGAGGAACATGGGGTATAAGACCAAAGGGTGCCTTATAGAGCCTTAGAAATTAAAAACAATCTCATAGGAGTAATGGTTTTAAAAATTCACATATGGATAATGATTTGCAGTAGCTGAAAACTTTCTGATGTCTTATAGCCCTCTTGGCTCCTTCTAAATCTCCATGCCTTCATTGTGAGGAAGATAGAAATGAGACTGGGAGTGTTTTTCTTCATATTCAAATCATCCATTTGAATGCATACAATATGTTGTCCATTTTCCATTTTAAAATTCTGCTTTTTTCAGTTATTCTTTTGAGTAGAAACATAAAAAAGCTTTTGTGGAGAACACCGACCTTGATTTCATGACTATCTAAGTCCCTACTGAGCCCAATGACTTTTTCCACTATTTTATTTTATTTTAAATATGTATGTGTGTGGTACTGGGGATTGAATTCAGGGACATTCTTCCTCTGAACTACACCTCCAGCCCTTATTTTTTGTTTTGAAAAGACTCTTGCTAAGTTGCCGAGAGTCTTGCTATGTTGCTGAGGCTGTACTTCAGCCTGCAATCCTCCCATCTCAGCCTCCCAAGTACTGGGAGTACAGGTGTGTGCCACCATTCCCAGCTCTACTCTCTTAATCTTATCGTATATAGTATTAGAATTTGATGGTAGAAGGAAAGTAAGGATTGAGAGGGCAAGTAATGAGAGATTATATGAGCAGTGTTCAGGTGGTAGAACTAGGCTGAAGGTTATGTTTTTTTAAGCCCAACATGTGACTCAGAAATGAGCTTTTGCATAACATATATGTTGGTAAGAACAGTTCAGACCTAGCTATAGTGGAACTTAGAGTGCCTTTTAAGTCATGTACTTTAGGTAGCAGATATTTCTCCTCTTCTGGGCGGGGTATACATAGGTCCTGTAAATAACTTAAACTGGTTTGTGTATCTAAAATATGGACATCAGGGACAGAGACAAGCAGCACATATAGTGTTATGTCTTAAAATATGATCTGTAAACCACATTTAATAGAAAACCCTCAGTTGGCAATAACAGTTGGGCAGGGCAAGGAAGTAAGTTTAAAAATGTAGTGGCCAGGTCTCATCCTAGACCTTCTGTATTCCAATCCCATGAGTGTGACTTTGGCATATGCATTTTTTGCAAAGCTTTCTTGGTGATTCTTAGGTATTTGAGATCCACAGTAAAATGGAAAGCAAGATTACAAGATTTCAGGGGTTTTTTTTGCGGTACTGGGGATTGAACTCAGGGGCATTCTACCTCCGAGCTATACCCCCAGCCATATATATATTTTTTTATTATTCTTTATTTTGAAACAGGATCTTACGAAGTTGAGGAGTGCCTCACTAGGTAGCTGAGGCTGGCCGCGAACATGGATCCTCAGGTCTCAGCCTCCCAAATGCTGGGATTACAAGCATGAGCCATCATGCCCGGCTTAGAGATTTTTAAAGTTGAGAGAGACAATTAAGATCCACATATTAGTCTTACTATCTTGTTGACCATAAAAAGCAGAACTTAAAAGATACATATTTTAAAATTTGAAGTGTACCCTTTTTATTTCTTTGTGGTCTGATTTTTTTTTTCCAAAAATGAATCTTGTCTGGCCCAAACTTTTGATGCCACAGAAGTCTTAAAAGTGCACTGTGGGTGACTGAAACCACTATTATTTCTGCATCAAATAATTCTATGTAGAGCCGGGCGTGGTGGTACACGCTTGTAATCCCAGTACTCAGAGTACTCGGGAGGCTGAGACAGGAGGATCTGGGTTCATGGCCAGACTTAGCTACTTAGCGAGGTCCTCCACAACTTAGTGAGATCCTGTTTCAAAATAAAGAATAAGAATTAGGGCTGGGGATGTAGCTCGAAGGTAGAATGCCCCTGGGTTCCATCCCCAGTACCGAAAAAAAAATTCTATGTAATTTTAACAAGAAAAATAATCTTTATACACATGCCCCTATTTTGATGAGTGGTAGAAGACAAACTTCTCTCTGTATTGGTAGCTCCTTAGTATCCCTCAAAATGTATGTAGAACAGGGACTGCCAGGACAGAGATGACCCTATTCAGTCTATTTTGTTTCTGGGACACATGCAAGTCCCAATCAAAAGCTACTTAGTAACATCAGTGGACAGATATAATAGCTTTGAAATTAATTTTAATAACATGGACTGAATGTTTGTGTTCCCTCAACAGTCATATTTTCCCAGGTCCTAATTTCCCAGGTGATAGTTTTAAGAGGTGAGGCCTTTGAGAGAAGATTGAATCATGAAGGCATGGAATTGTGCTCTTACAAAAGACTCCAGAGAGCTTCCATGGCTCTTTGCAGTCATGTGAGGGCACAGTAAGAAGACAGTCATCTATGAACCAGGAAGGAAGTCCTCCTCCCCAGCCTGAGAAACTATGAGAAATAAATGTTGCTTAAGCAACCTAGTATTTTCATTTTAGCAGCCTGAGTGAGCTAAGACATGAGGTTGCTTTATTATTTTGATTTTTTTAAAGGAGAAAATATATCAGAAGTATCTTGCTGTTCTTTATGGCCCCCTCTATGTTGACCTACTTTTTTGGTACGTTCTCACCTTATCCTGTCAAAGAAGCACCCTTCCAGATCCCATGCTGGAGTTATTATTGCTGTAACAGACTTCATTCACTTCTGTCCCCAGTATTCAGGAACACCTTTGCGCCTAGGGCTTCATTTTATACGTTGGTTTGCAGCACCTTGGCTCTGTTGAAGCTTATCCAATACAAATCTTTTTAAGTACCTACAGAAGCACTTGTACATGATTAATGGTTCAGGTCTATTAAAATTTTCCAGTGATGGGTGCTTAGGAGATCTGGAGGTCTATTAAATGCAGAGAAATATGGTGCTCTTACTGTTTTTACTGCTGTCAGGCTGCTGCGCACAGTTGCCACATGGTGATGGGGTTCTGAACCCACCTGTCAGTCAGGAGTCAGAGGAAAGATTTTGGAAAGCAGGGACTTGTGTGTGCAGAATTCAATTATTGCTTGGGGGAAATAAACATAATTTATATTCATGTGTTGCCCAACCTAATTACCTATATAGTAATAGTGTCTTGAAAATATTCAAAGAAAGCCATAAAATGAAAAGCTCAGGGAAATTTCAAGGAATAACTTGATGGAGAAGAAAGCTTGAATCTGAACTAAAACTTTATAACATGCATAGATATTTGGATAGTTTTTAAAAATATTATTCTATTCTACTCTTTACTTTCCAGAATACTGATTAAAATTGGTCTCCTGATTTATCAATAGTCTTTACCTAAAATATTAAACACATGGTCACAGAGACTAAAGATTTTACAGACAGGTCATGGGACATAACACTGGAGACATAATTGGAATGAGACCAGGAAAGGCCTTAAAAGGCATTCTAAGGATTTCTAAAAATATACATATATTAGGTACTTATTGGGCAGTAACGGGTCATTAAATGTTCTTAAGTTGATGTAGCATCATCAATGCTACATTTTAGCAAAAAAACAAAATCATTAGGTAAGGTATAAGACAGTGTTGAAGATGCTGCAGGGATAGTCTGGATAACATTATCTTTTTTTTTTTTGCGGTACTAGGGATTGAACTCAAGGGCATTCTACCTCCGAGTTACACCCCCAGCCCTATTTTTTATGAATATTTTTTTGTTTTGAAACAGGGTCTCACTAAGTTGTGGAGTGCCTCACTAGGTAGCTGAGGCTGGCCGTGAACCCGGCTGCACTGGGATTACAAGCATGTGCCACCACGCCTGGCTTGGATAACATTATGTTGATCAGAGTAGATTGGACAGTAGGGAACTGTTATAGTAGAATTTATTCAAAATCTATTTAGTGAAAAGGAGGAAGGAACTAGAAAGAATCTGAAGTTTTGGGATGATTAGAATTTTTGGAAGTTATTATGAGATGGATTGTTTCCACAAATTCATATGTTGAGGTCCTGAATCCCAGTACCCTGTAACGTAGCAATAGCTGGAAACAGAGCCTTTGAAGAGTGATTAAGTTAACCTGAGGCTTTTAGCATGGGTCCGTACCCAATCTAACTGGTTAACTTGTAAGAAGAGGAGACTAGGTGACACACACACGCACGCACGCACGCACGCACGCACGCACCACACCACCAGGGGTGCATACATATATGCACAAACAGATAATCACAGAAGAACACAAAAAGAAAGTGGACCCTGCAGAAGTAAAGTCTGATGACAACTTAATATGGGACTTCTAGTCTTCAGAACTGTGAGTAAATATAATTTTGTTGTTTAAGATGCACAGTCTGATACTTTGTTATGGCAGTCTGAGCACCGAAATAGAGACTTTAAGAAAAGGGTTAAGTTTGAGATTTGAGGTGGGGTAGAAAAGGGTATGTTGTCTTGGTTTTGGATATAGTGAGCCTAAAATACTATGAGAAATATAAAAAGAAAATGAGAAGAAAAGCAAGGATACACAATCATGTTGTGGTCAAAATTAGATAAAAGGAATGAATGAATGAATGAATGAATAAATATAAATTTAGACTTTTCTGGAGAGATTGCAAATATTTTCCCTTACTCAGGGAGGGTATAAGAATGCTACTTTCTGGAATTTGAACTTACCATTTTACAGTGTAGTAAACTAGAGGCTTAAAAGTTTTAATTCAAATTTATAAATATTTTTTATCACAATATTGGCTAGATCCAAATAACAACATAATAATTTAAAGTAACTCTTTACAGTTTTTCTTAATCACTGATGAATCTTTATAGATGCAGCAGCAGGCATTTCATATATAGCCTGCACAAGGAACTGAAGGACAGAATGAAATACTTGCAAAAGATATGCAGCATTGCTTGGATGTAGTTCTATGGTGAATTTTAATTTTAGCCCCAAATTTCTGTCTTACCTAAATATCTTAACTATGGACAACATAATAAGACAAAATTTTAGAACTAAATTTGTTTTTAACTCTCCTTCAAAAATTCTGATTGAATTAAATCATATTTTATAAAATTAAAAGTTCCTTACATATTTTTATTCTGCTTTAAATAATCAATGCCATTTCAAAGCAAAAATGTCATATTTATTTCATTTGTTTTCACAAAATTTTCCTGTAACATAACATATAAGTTCTGCTTATTGTTCTTTTTAATTAACAGGTCTTGAGAGCTTTCCACATTCGTTAAGAATAAATTAAATTCTCATATATCTATTCACGACTAAAATAATATTCCATTGTATGAGGTCTCATAACTTACTTGTTCTGTCCCTTTTGGAGTATATATAGTTTTCACTTACCTTTTGCTATTTCAAATTATGCTGTTGTACATAGTATTGAATATACAGGTTAAATAACCCTAATTCAAATATTTAAAATAAGAAATATTCTAAAATTGAACACTTTTTGAGTGCAGACATGGCAACACAAGTGGAAAATTCTATCCTTGATTTCAGGGGATGGATTGCAATAAAAATACCATTTAAAGCTACCTTGCTGCTATATGTGTAACATGTACACATCAGCCTTTTGCTGCTATGATAAATACCTGAGCAAATCTGCTTAAAGGAGGAAAGATGTATTTTGGCTCAAGGTTTCAGAGATTTTAGTTCATGGTCTATTGGCTCTATTGCTATAGGCCTAGTGTGAGGTTGAAACATCATGATGGAAGGGCATGGTGGAGGAAAGCTGCTCAGTGCATGGCAGCCAGGCAGCAGAGGGAAGGAGGGAGGGAGGGAGGAAGAGGAGGTAGAGAGATGCCAGGACATGAAATACCCTCCAGGGCACATACCCAGTGACCTACTTCCTCAGATCATTGTCCCAAAGTCTACAATTTCCATCACCTCCCACTAGTTCATTCATCTATGAATGGATTAATCCACCAGTGAGGTCAGAGTCTCACAATCCAGTCACTTCCCAAAAGCCCTACCTCTGAACATTGCTGCATTGAGGACCAATTCCAGACCACAACGATGCATATAATGCATTAATAAGTTTTGAGTTTAAACTTGGATCCCATCCCAAAGATATCTCATTACATATACGCACCACAAGATATTTTAAAAATTCAAAATTTGGTACATCTCTGATCACAGACATCTTGGATAAGAGACACTCAGCTTGTATATCATTGTGGTAAGGAGAATTTTAACCCTCATGATCTTCACCCTGAGTTGTTAGGGACTTTGTGGGTGGAACTATGATATGGAATTTAACATTGGGAGATTATCCAGGTGAGTGTAGTGTATTCATACAGGTCCTGAAAAGTGAGAGGTGGGGAAGAACCAGAGAGATTTAACCTGGAAGAAGAGATAGAAGAGGAACCTGTTCCGTCTTTGTGGCTTTTAAGTGGGTGGAAGTGAGCTAGGATTTAGAGAATAGAGCTGAGCAACTTTTAGAAGCTGATAATTGTCTTCAGCTGACACCTATCAATCAATCAAACAATCTATCACATATATAGGGTGGTTCTCATTCCTTCAACTACAGAGGACTGAGTTCTGCCTATCACTTGACTGAGTAGAAAACAGATTTTTCCTTAAAGTCTTCAGAATGGAGTACAGCCTGCTAAAATCTTGATTTTTGGCCTTGTAGGATTCTAAACCAAAAGCCCCGCCAAACCCATTGGACCTACAGAACTGAAAGACAAAAAGCATGTTTGTTTTAAGTTTGTGGTAATTTTTTTTATTACAGCAACCATAGACAATGAATACAATCGTTTTTCACTTGTATCTGCAAAACAAATGTCTAAAATGGAATAACAAGATAAAGGAAGCCGGGTGTGGTGGCGCACGCTTGTAATCACAGTACTTGGTAGGCTGAGACAGGAGGATTTGGGTTCATGGCCAGCCTCAGCTACTTAGTGAGGCCCTCCGCAACTTAGTAAGACCTGTTTGAAAATAAAGAATAAAAAATAGGACTGGGGGTGCATCTTGGAGGTAGAATGCCCCTGGGTTAAATCCCCAGTACTGAAAAAAAAAAAAGATAAAGGAATAAATGCAGTGACAATTTTGGTAGGTAGATTTTTCAAAATTGCCTACAAAAGGTTTAGAACAAGTCATCCTCCCATGAGCAAGGAGAGTCCAGATTTTCCATTATCAGACTTTTAGAACTTTGTTAGACAGCAAGAAAATAGTATCACAATTTTATTTTGATTTAGATTTATTTTAAGTAAAATTTTCAACATTTAATAGTTTTACAAATCACTTTAATTTTTGCGCCTTTGAATTTTTAGCTCATAGCTGTTATTTATTTTTAATAGAATGGCTATGGCCAGTGCATCTTGTTGATTTGCAAAGTTAAATATATACATTATAAATATATGTAAATTACTGTGTACATAATTTCCCCATTAGTCTGACATTTGTCTTTTGATTGTGTTCATAGTAGTATTTTTAAAAATATTTCATATTTAATGATTTCTAGATTTTAAGTAATGCTTAAAATACTTCATAGGTAAACATCTAAAAAATTCATTTATATGATTTTATTACTTTTTGGTTCCATTTTTGACATTGAAATCTTTGATATTCCAAATGAACCCCTCCATGTTTCCAATAAAAATAGGATAGGGTTGAGTTATAGCTCAATTCTATGATCAACCATAAGATCAACCATATGATCTGACCTTTCTTATGAATCAAAAATAGATGACCTTTCCCTTGGAACTGGAAGAACTAAAATTGTGAGTGTGTGTGTGTGTGTGTGTGTGTGTGTGTGTGTGTATGTGTGCTTCACACTATGATTTCATAGTCACAAACTTTTCTCACTAACACAAAGTTTAGATGAGGGTAGGGTAGAAATGTAGCTTCCTTGAAATTAGGAATGGCCAGGTGAAATGAATATAGCAATTGACCTAGAAGTATTTTTGGTGGTGCTTTTGTGAAAGTCCTTTAAAAGACAGATTAAGTTTGAACATGCCTTAAACCTTTGATTTCCCTATTTTCCTGCCTGGGACATTGATATAATGCTCTGGGGGAAGCACCTATCTTATTATTTTTTAACTGTAGTGACCATGTGGTGCAACAGGTCTCTTGAATTTATTCCTGCTCTGTAACTGAATTGTGTACCTTTTGATCAACAACCTCACTATAAGAGGTTCCATTTATTTTTTCCTGCTATAGCTAATAAGAAAAAAAAAACTCACTACAGAAGTGAAGAGTTTGAAAAAGTAAACTCCCCTATGGCTATCGTTTGGATTTAGAATGTCTCCCTAGACCTTGTGCTGTTAAGGCAGCCATGCTGGAGGTGGGGCTTGATTGCTGGGGAGGAGTCCCTGGGGGTGTGGTCTTGGAGATTATATATGGCCCCTCTTCTCCTTGCTGTTGCTCTTGCTTCCAGCCTCTCTGATATGAGAGCAGAGCTCTTGCACCTTCTCTCTGCTTACTACTGCAAGGCCTGAGCTCCATAGATTTAACCTTGACTAACATGAATTGAACCCCAGAAATCTCCAGAACTGTGAGTAAATAAATCTTCCTTCCTCTAAATTGTGGTGATGTGATCAGGTGTTTTGGATTATAGCAGTGAGCATGATGACTGAATCACCTACCTTTGATTATGTCAACCAATGTACATTTAATGACAAAATTGATGCTTAAGGAGACAAAAAAAAAAAAAATCACTGCCCACTCAGAGGTAAGCAACCAAGAGAATTTAGACTTCGGGTCTGAGAAGAGGTTGTGTAGCATGTAGAATATGGACTAGAAATTAAAATTGTAAAATATAGTTTAAAATAATGTTATGAATCAGTACTAAGTTTTTCTGAAGGCATTCACTTCCTTAAGGTTGGTCAGAAAGATGCATCTTTTAAAATAATGCTTTTAAAATTTTGTTCTGCTATAAAGACATGTTAAAATTTTGAACATTCATACCTAAATGAGGACAGCAAACCAGCACCATCTGGAACCTTAGGGAAAAGAAGTCTATGACTCAGGGTGTTTCTGTGTCTGCAGCAATCTAAATACCTGTTGTCCCAGTATCCATATTTGAATAAATATATCTAAGAGAGGGAAACTCATGTGCCAAAATTTACAAAACCTATATTATGAAATGACAGTGAATGTCATAACTGATATAAATAGTGTATAATTAAATAGATAAATCTGTTTTAGGAAGTCAGATAGTATATCCACAAACCAAGGACAAGTGGTTTCTAAATCTTGTCCATTAATAAGAAAGATGTGACATTTCAAAAGAACCAAAAAAGTTATGTATTTCCAACCTGAATTCAGCTCAATCTGTACACATGCATTAAATTAATTTTGCAAAGCAAATGGAAAGACAGGAAATTAGATAAAGTACATTTATATTGAGTAAAAACAAAATCAAATGAATAAATACATGCAAAAAATCCACCCTCAGAGAATATTGAGTCAAATAACTAGAAAAATGCCCAGGATCTACAATAAAATTAAAAGAATAAAAATATAATTGAATTTAAGATTGAAACAAAGATATAAACCAAAAGCATTTAAACTCTCATTCTTTATAAATTTAAATGAACATGTAAGCTTGTTTTCTGGTTAGTCTTTGAAAGCATAAAACCAATTATAGACTCTACTCCATGCTACCTGATGTTCTTTTTTAAAGAGAAAACAGCTGAGAAATCAAATGATGTTTCTACCTATGGCTACCACATAAAATTTTTCTCATAAAGCTTTGCATCTGTGTTGTTTGGTTCAATGGGCAACTTAGCCAAGAACAAGTTACTGCAGATGTCTATGAAATCACTATTTCCATCAATTTTGGAGTTCAAATTACCCAGTGAATAGGCCTTTAGATTTTAAAAGTGTCTAGATTATTTTAATGTAATTGGCACTTGAGTCTGCATGGAAATTCAAATAAATATTCAATGCAGGGAGACGAACAGGGCTCAACTCTACTTCCTGAGGCAGAAATGACTTTGCTGTAATTCCTTCCTATGTATTAACTGCCTACACAATGTCTGAAGACTGAAAATAAACAAATAAATTGCATGTCATGTCATATATTTAAGATAGGAGGTTATTAAATAATTTAATATCATTAATATGTCAAGTAACAGTTTTTGTCATCAAAGAGAGCTATTTTTACCAGCAACTCTATGGATTAAAAACAGTTATGGGCACAAATGGTTGCAGGAAAAGAGAGACAATGAAAAAATGTGAAACCTCTAGAAATAAAAAGAATGTAGAAAAAAAGGTATGCTAAAGAATATTGCGTCTTTCAAAAGTTAGCAATTAAGTAGCTTGACCTTAGGGGTAAAAGATATTTAGGCACAATACCTGGTACAAGGTGAGCAAAGAATTAAGGAGCTTGTTTCTTTGTTCCTGCTTCACTTATTCACTACCCAAGTACTTTTTAAGCACTTAGAATTCCCTTAGTATATTACCATGCCATACATGTAGGATAACAAAAAAGAACTGAACCACACTTCTGGACTTGAGCAGGTTTCAAACACAGGGCACGTCAGATCTGTTCACAAAAGATCAAGTGATTTTTACAACTAGACCTGGTGATTTGTATCTTTATAGCTAGATTATTTAAAACATTTGGGAACAATATAGTTGTTTCCCAGCCCAACTCTTTTGTGATATCAATAGAGATGACATTAGTAAACAAAGATAAAAAGGTAGAAATACAAAACTGATAGATCAACAAACATTTCTCTTTCATAGTGTCTTCATTTACAAAACAAAACAAGCAATAATGAATAATAAAATATAATGGCTTTTAGTCAATAGGAAGATTTCCGTTGTCACTATTTCTTTGTGTTGAGTATCTTTAATAACATTTTGGGTGTGTATTTGTCTAATAAGACATTAAGATCATATATCTTTAAAATACATTCACATATTCACTAGTAGTTTTTAATGTGAACTTTTAATTTTATTTTGAGGTATAACATATGTATACATATATATGTGTGTGTGTAGCATTTTGAAGCTATTATGAAAAAGCTGATTTGGAGAAAATATGTGTATCTTTGACCTCTACATTTTTCACACTAGAGTTTTGTTTCTCAGTCCCCTCCTACACATGACAGGATATCTTTGATCTCCCCTCTATTATTCTACATGTTTTGCTGCTATTAATACTCAACTTTCCTAATCTGCACAAGATCTGTTCCCTTGAAACTCTGAAATCTTCCTGGACTGTCCAAGTGTTGAGTCTAAAGGATGCCTGAGACAGGAGTTTGCTCTGGCTTGTGGAACTATTCATACATCCCTATTGAATTTGCAGTCATAGTCTCAGGATATGGCTTGGTTAATTCCCACTGTTATCCTTTAGTTGCTAAGAATTCTTCCCTTAACAATTTCTCTTATGACTTTCAAGTTGTTATTATCAAACTTGAGTCTTTTGATGTTTTGGAATTTTGGTCCTGTTCATTCATGTGTAGTTCAAACACAGTATTAGGTGATTGACATGACAATTACAATAATACTCACTTGGAAAATCCTAGCCTTACACCTGGGATACAGTGGGTATTCATGAAAGCAATTATACTCACTTGGAAAATCCTAGCCTTACACCTGGGATACAGTGGGTATTCTTTATGAATTTTTCATACTCACAGAAACCAAGGCTATTTCTGAGCTAATGTATTAGAATAAAAAACATTAGACAGGCAGTAATTCAGTCCAAAGAGTTTTTCTTAACATCTGAGTTTAAATAGATTTTCCACTTTTCAAGTTTTTTCCTGAGTTATTTCAACCATACATTCTCCTTCCCATCAGTCAATATATACATCTACTAAATATTTCTGAGTGTCAATCACAGTCCTAAGTTATTGACTGAAGTCTTAAGCAGGGTCCTAATCATGAAAGGCCCTATAGGCAAAATAAGATGACTTAGGTCTTGGACCAACAGCAAAGGACAATCCTTAAAGTGCCTTGAATTAGAAAATGATGAGATAGAGTGAAAAAATGGATTGGAAGGAAGAAGCATAGATACGTGGAGACCAGTGTGAGGTGGTTGTAAGAAATTCACAAGAAATGATTATGGCTTGAAGTAGGATGATAGTACTAGGGATAGATAGAAGTTGATGGATTTGAGAAAATTGCATGTCAAAAAGAATTAAGGAATGATTTAATATTGGAAGTGAGTGTGCAATTGATTGTAATGACTATTTACTGTCTTGAGTAGACAATGGTTGTGTCATATACTGACAGAGGATAGGAGGAAGATGAGTTTGGAAGAAAGGGAAAGAGGATATTCTGAGGCATGTTGCTTTTATATGCAAATGGGGCTGCCAAGCGGAAATACCAATACATATAAGTATTATATTTTCTTAAATTAAGGAAAGATCTCTGGACTGGATATTATTGAAATTTGGGGTACATCACTAATAGCAGCTACTCGTCATGGAGTCTAAGGTAATCATACACAGAGAGAAATGTACAGTAAAAATAATTTGCTGAATTTTACAGAGAATAACATTTAAGGAGATGCTAGGAATTACACACACACACACACACACACACACACACACACACACACACACACACACACACCAAGCAAAAGAAGTGAAACTAAAACCAGGAGAATTAAATATGATGAATGCAAAGGAAAATAGTGTTTTAAAAATGAAGGAATAGATAAGGCATCAAATGCTTTCACAAAATAAAGTAAAATAATGAGTGAGCTCCCATTTGTTTTGGCAACAGGGAGAACATTATTGACCTTGGATGAGTAATTTGGGCCAATGCCAGATTATTGTGAATTCAACAAAGAGTGGAAAATAAGAAAATGGATGCAGTGAATTTAGAGAAGTCTTTCAAGATTAGCTATGAATAGAAACAAAGAATTAGCATAGTCAGTGGACTAGGTTATAGGACTAAGGGGGAGTTTAAATATTTTATATTCTGATAAGAATCAGTGTCATAGAGAATTGTGGTTTTGTAACAAATGAGTAAAGATGACAACCTTTTTTCTTTTTTCCTTCAGTTCACATATTCTCGGCTCTGCACTTATTAGGTATTACTAAGATCTCCAGTCTGTTGGTTCCAAATAGTGATCCTTCTTAAAGCATAAAAGTGTCAGTTGATTAGTCAGAATGGTGATTTTTTAATAAGCTTTGTTTCTAGAACAGTATTATATTTACAGAAAGATTGTGCAGGTAGAACAGGGAAATCCCACACATCCTCCCTATGCCACCCTCCCAGTTTCCCTTACTCTTAATATGTTATATTGGTATGGCCCATTTTCTGATGAATGAGCCATTATAAATAAAATCCATATTTTTTCAGATTCTCTGATTTTTTACTGAGTGAACCTTTTCTACTTTAAGGTTAAATTTCCTTAGTCCTGTCTTGGTTTTGAAAATCTTACACTTTTTTTCTTTTTTGGTGAGTGACCTCAGTAATTTGGGAGGAGTATTAGGTATATTGTAGGATACCCACCTATTAGAATTTCATATTTTTCTCATTATTTGTAGTTCTAGATTTGGGGGAGAAACATCATAGAGCTGAAGTATAATTTTTATCACTTCATATCCAGGACATATACAATTCACCTGATGATTTATGATTATTGATGTTGATTTTGGTCACCTGGATGAAGTAGGATTTGTCAAGGTAGTATCAGTCATCTAAGTTTTTTTCTTTAATACAATACAGCTATACTGTACTAGATCTATCTTTTTTTATAGAAAACTTGGAATTCTTTTCTTGACATTCAAGAATAACTATGTTGGATTGTCTTAAATCTATAAAAATAAGTTAGGAAGAATTAACATTTAACAATATTGAATCTATGTATGAACACAGAGTATCTCTCCATTTATTTACATAGTTCTTCATTTCTTTCATCAGAGTTTTGTGGTTTATTTCCTCAAACAGATCCTTTATACATTTTTTTATATTTATGCCTTGGCATTTTATTATTTTTGGCACTAATGTAAATGATACTTGACATTCATTTTTTGTACATCGGAAATTAAGTGACTTCTATCTATCAACTTTTTATCTGACATCCTTGCTATAAACATTTTACTTATTCCAGGAGATTTTTTTTGTTTTTGTCACTTCTTTGGGATTTTCTATCATATAGTTTCTTAACAAAAGCAATTTAATTTTTTGCTTTATTTATATTTCTTATCTTATTATGTTGGCTAGGATTTCTAGTATGATGTTGAGTAGGTGTTGTTCCCAGTGGAAAAGCACTAGTTTCTGGTCATTGAGTATAATGTTTGCTAAGGCTCTTCATAGATCTTCCTAATTAAGTCCAGAATATTCCCCTCTATTTTTAGTTTTCTGTGAGTTTTGACTATTAAATAGGGTTGCGTGTTATGATGTGCCAATGATTTTATTCTGAGTCAGTTGATAAAATCATAGACAATTCTTTCTTTGTTTATATGACTGATAACATTATTATCACACATTGATCCAGTTTTATATTCATATAAAATTTCTCTTAGCTATGGTATTCTTTTTATATATTTATGGATTTATTTGCTAATACTTTTTTGAGGAATTTTGCATCTCTGTTCATGAGAGATATTGGTCTATAGTTTTTCTTTCTTATAATGCTTTCATGTTGTTTTGTATTAAGTGTTAATGAAGATATTCATATAACTTTTAGTAATATGATAACTATTACACTGAATTAAACTTAATTAGACTTAATACATCTCTACTCAAAATCATCATTAACTATGTATAAGGCATTCTTCTATGTACTAGCATAGATTTAGAGATAAAATGGGTGCGTTCCAGATTTCTTGAAAATGACAGATTGAATATGTTCCTTTAAAATAGTTAATTCTATACCAGGCATGTTGGCAATGCATGTAATTCCCGTATGTGGTGGGCAGAGACAGGAGTATTACAGGTTCAAGGCCAGCTTCAGCAACTTAACAAGGAGATCCTATTTCAAAATACAAAGGGCTGGGGGTGTTGCGCAGAGGTCAAGTATCCCTGGGTTAAATTTCCAGTAAAAAAGTAAATAAATTATTAAAGAATAAACTCTAGATCAACTTAATTGTTGAAGGAAGAAGGAAGTTATTTAAAAACTAACAAAGTACATCATGTGATTTAGGGTGTCCCTCTGCCCCATGAATCCACTACAATTAAATCAATTTCTTTGCTTAGCAAGGATCTCTCTTTTTCATCTAGAGACCCTCCTATGCCCCATCTTCTCCCTAGCATCCACATATTAGGGAGAACATATGCTTCTTAACTCTTTGTGACTGACTAATCTCACTTAACATAATGTTTTCCAGTTGCATCCATTTCCCTGCAAAGAACATGATTTTATTCTTCTTTATGGCTGAGTAAAATTCCATTGTGT
>PVLC010012432.1:0-10056 GCA_004027655.1 Graphiurus murinus
AAAAAAAAAAAAAAAAAAAAAAAAAAAAAAAAAAAAAAAAAAAAAAAAAAAAAAAAAAAAAAAAAAAAAAAAAAAAAAAAAAAAAAAAAAAAAAAAAAAAAAAAAAAAAAAAAAAAAAAAAAAAAAAAAAAGATTCTGCCATAGAACAGAGCATAAAACTTTCAAGAAACATAAAGAAGGCAAAAACAGAGCTTTAGAGAGAGAGAAGTATGCAAAGTTCAAAGAGCATCTTAGAGGCAAAATAAAAAATAGGGTATTTGCTAACAGATTTCATATTGAAGGTGAGAGAATTAAAATAATCTGAATTTTAAAATTTTTAATAGTGTCTTGGACATGCTGGGCAAGTATTCTACCACTGAACTACACCTCCAGCCTCAAAATGGCCTGAATTCTATTATCAACAATTGAGCCGTCTCTGGTCAACAGATGAAAGAACAACATTAATTGATAATTCTAAATACATGGACATTTTGACATGAATGAGTTACATACAAAAATAACACAAATGCCTCAAGGAGTTTGAATCTTAAAGGCAAGATTAATGTTAATACATGTACTTACAATCAATAATAAAAAGATGTGCACCTATAGCCGGGCATGGTGGCGCATGCCTCAGCTACTTAGTGAGGCTCTCTGCAACTTAGTGAGACCCTGTTTCAGAATAAAAATTAGGTCTGGGATGTAGCTCAGAAGTAGAATGCCCCAGAGTTCCATCCCCAGTATTGCAAAAAAAAAAAAAAGATGTTCAGCTATCACAGTCGATAATAATAGCAACTGATATTTATTGAGTGTATACAGTATGTCCATGCATACATCTCATTTATGTCTCAGAATACATAGAGATGGCATTAGTATCATCCCTATTTTATACACAGAAAAAAAAAAGTTAACTTAGCAAGACCCTGTTTCAAAATAAAAGGGTCTGGGGTACAGCTCAGAGGTAGAGAGTCTCTGGGTTCAATTTCCAGTACCAAAAAAAAGAAAAAGAAAAAGAAAAATTAAGTTAAAGAAGTTAAGTAACTAGCCCAGAGTTATATAGCTTGTAATTGGTATTTGGCTCAAGCCAACTGACTCCAATGACCATGTGTGGGTGTGGCAGGGGGGGGTGTCGCTGGAAATGAAACTCAGGGGCATTCCACCTCAAAGCTACACCCTCAATCCTATTTTATTCTTTTTTATTTTGAAACAGAGTCACACTGAGTTGCGGAGGGCCTCACTAAGTTCACCTGCAATCTTTCTGTCTCAGCTTCCCAAGTACTGGGATTACAAGCATGTGTCACCACACTTAGCTTCTGCTGCCCCCCTCTTTTTTTTTTATCAGTATGCTAGACTGCTTTTATAATACATGTAGTAGGGGTCACAAATTTGCTTGTATACTGAAATTTAGATATTCTAAGGGAAATTTAATTCTTTTAACTTCACTGAAACTATTGTAATCTTCATCACAACCCTCCATCAAATAGTTAGAAAGAAGAGAATTAGCTTTCCTCATTATTATTTGAAATTTCATCCTTCTCAGGACATATTGACCTGTGTAGAAAAGAAGTGCTGAAAGCCGGGTGTGGTGGCGCACACTTGTAATCCCAGCATTCGGGAGACTGAGACCGGCGGATCGGGGTTCGCGGCCAGCCTCAGCTACCTAGTGAGGCACTCCGCAACTTAGTGAGACTCGGTTTCAAAATAAAGAATAAAAAATAGGGCTGGGGGTATAGCTTGGAGGTAGAATGCCCCTGAGTTCAATCCCCAGTACCGCATTAAAAAAAAAAAAAAAAGAAAGAAAGAAAGAAAAGAAGTGCTGATTCTTCAGTTTTCACCATATCCACATATACAGCATCTATGTTTGTACATACACACTTCTGTTGTCCAAGATGGTGCCTGGGTGTCTGGGAAAGGGTGTGGTTTAAATGTGGGCAGAGTTGATGGCCAGGCCTGCCTGGCTGCTGGTTGCCCTGCTGGCATTCATAACTGAACTTTTCTGGAATCGTTCTTGATTTGGTCTCTAGTTTGCTGAAGGCCTCATTGCATTTCCTGGTTAATTGAGCCTCACCTCAATTTTAAATAGTGCTATGGAACTCCCATATCATTTCCTACAGCCTACCGTCTGGCCCAACAGTCTACTTCCTACCTCTGCTTCTAGATGATCTCCAGCTTCGCAGTCCCACTGGCTAGGCTGACAATATAATTTCCCATACAAATCAAGATACTCATGCTAATGAAAGGAAAACTGTCTCAATCGATGTTCTCACTGATATAATCCAAAACAGCTGATCACACAACTTAGAAGAAGGAAGATTTATTTGCTCACAGTATTTGGAGATTTTGGGGTCCAGTCCATGTGAGGCCAGTGTCTATGGAGCCCAAAGCATGGTGGCAGGAAGTGGAGAGAGCATGTGCAAAGCTCCTCTCTCACATCATGGAGGAGGAAAGCAGAGAGAGAGCAGGGGAGGAAAGGACTTTATATAATCCCAAGGTCAAACCCCCAGGGACCCCTCCTTAACAACCAAGCCCCACTTCCAACATTGCTACTTTGTTTCTATGAAGGCTAGGGGGATATTCTAAATTCAAACCATTATACTCTGCCCCTGGCCCCTAGACCTCACAGCTACCTCACAAGGCAAAATGTATTTAGTCCATCCTGAAGAGTTCCCTTAGTCTTAACAGTTCCAACATCACTCAAAAGTCCAAAGTCTCCTCTGAGACTCAAGGCAAACTCTCTGGTGTGAGCCCCTGTAAAAACAAAAATCAAGTTGTCTACATCCAATGCACAATGGCACACAGTAAACATTTGCATTCCAAAAGGGAGAAATAGTGCCACAGAAAGAAGGAATGGGATCAAACAGTATTGAAATCCAGCAGAGCAAGCATTTGATTCTACAGCTCCACTGCTGGCATCCAGAGCAAATGGTGGTGAGATGTGGTCTCCAAGTGACCTTGGCAGCCCCACCCCTACAGCCTGGTTAATTGCAATGAACACTGTACTGGCTCTTCTAGCCTGTTTCCATGGCTTGCAGCTTTCAGCCTTTTGTTGTGGTCAATCCACATTTCTGGCATCTCTATATTCCAGGGTTTTTCCTTGAAACCCTGGCTTCACCCTCATAGCTTCATGAATTGCCCCATTTGGCCTTGCTTGCGGGATTCCCACCCTGGAACACTTTGCCTGGCTTTCCAGGCATTCCTTAAAAATCTGGGAGGGGGAAGACTCCATTACCCCCTTTTTTTCCAGCAAAGCCAGCATTATTTGAGTGCCAAGATCAACCACTAGCAGGAAAGGCAGTCATGCCCTCCTTAATTATTGACACTGGGCCCTTTTTAATCACAGCCACTGGGCCTGCCTCCATCCAGGCCACTGCTGGTCCTACCTCCATCATGGCCACCACTGCCTTCTTCCAGTCCTCCATCTTTCTTTCTCCCAGCTTTACACATGCCTTCCTGGCCAAACTGCAAATCTATAAAGCCTCTCTACTTTACTTTCTGATAAAATTTGGTGTACAATTTACTGAATGTGGAAATCAATAGCCCTACCTAATGCAGTTTGTATACTTTGCTGTTTTGACATTTCCTCCACCAGTTTAGTCATTCCATCATCTTTAAATTCAACCTCACACAAAGTTTTAGGACACAGGCAAAATGTTGATAAGTTCTTTGCCAGAATGTAACATGTGTGGCCTCTACTCCATTTTTCCATGGAGTCCTCTTTGTCCTCTGAAATCTCCTGAGCAAGTCTCTACCATCCGCCTTTCTAACCACATTCTGGCCCTTTCAACTTCTTCTCACAAAACAGTTTCAAACACTCACAAAACACATGGTCAGACTTAGATATGTCAGTAACCCCACTCCTCTGGTACCAATTTCTGTTTCCATCAACATTCTCACTGATATAATCCAAAATGACTGGCTATATAACTTAGAGGAAGGAAGACTTATTTGTTCAGTTTTTGGAGATTTAGGAGTTCAGTCCATGTGAGGTTGGCGTCTGTGGAGCTCAAGGTATGAAAGTGAGAAGTGGAGAGAGAGAGAGAGAGAGAGAGAGAGAGAGAGAGAGAGAGAGAGAGAGAGAAAACGCAAACCTTAGCTCTCACATCATGGAGGCCAAAGAGAGAGCTTGGGGGGGGGGGGACCTTATATAATCCCCAAGGCCACATACCCAGGGACCCTCCTTAGCAACGAAGCCCCAATTACAACATTGCTACCTTGTTTCCCTGAGGGCTTGGCAGGGGGCATTCTAAATCCAAACCATTCTAAAGGCCCGATTACACTGAGGCAGCAGGAACAAACTTGAACAGTCTTCAATAGGAACATAGAGCAGACCTGCTGATTCTCAACATAGCTGTCATGCAAGTTCCCCTTCCAGAAGTCTCAAGAATTCCTAGGTCCTATTTATGCTACACAGGGTAAGGAGAGGCCTGACAAAGCTAACTTTGAGAACTCCATCTAGACACATTGCATAGTCAAGTTCAATTTGTTATGATTGAGTTCCAGGTTGGTTTAGGATAGCCCAAAAGGCAATATCTTTCCAATTCAAATTGGAAGTAACACCCCCCACACAACTATTTAACGCACCTTTTGTTCTTCAGGCCAAAGCCCATGGTAGGAAATGGCTTAGTTACCATAGTAGAATAGATATCATCTCTTCCCTACACAAAAACTCTGACACAAGCTCTCCAGACTATCCCTTTGGTAGTGAAAATCAAAGTTAAAGGAAACAGAAAAAACTCTCCACCTCCACTAAGCCTTACTATTGTCTATTAAAGAGGTCCTTTGACTTTCTTCTTATTCTCAGACTCAGGTTTTTTTGTGTTTTGGGGGGTACTGGGGATTGAATTCAGGGGCATTCTACCTCTGAGCTATACCCCCAGCCCTATTTTTTATTCTTCATTTTGAAACAAGGTCTCACTAAGTTGCGGAGTACCTCATTAGGTAGCTGAGGCTGGCCTCGAACCCGGATCCTTTGGTCTCAGCCTCCCAAATGCTTCTCAGACTCAGTTTTAAAAGAAGTTTGTGAGCCAGGTATAGTGGCGCATGCTTCTAATCCCAGTACTTGGGAGGATGAGACAAGAGGAGTGCAGGTGGAGGCTAGCCTCAGCAACATGAGGCCCTCTGCAACTTAGTAAAACACTGTTTCAAAATTAGCTGGGTGTGGTGGCTCAACCTGTAATCCCTGTACATGGGAAGCAGAGATAGGATGATCGCAGATTGGAGAACAGCTTCAGCAAGTAGTGAGACTTGCATCAACAAAGTGAGACCATGCTTCCAAATAAGAAATAAAATCAGGCTGGGGATGTACCTTGAAGGTAGAATGCCTTTGGGCTCAATCCCCACTACCACAAAAAATAAATTAATTAATTAAAAATAAAAAATAGAGCCGGGTGTGGTGGTGCACGCTTGTAATCCCAGCATTTGGGAAGCTGAGACCAGAGGATCCGGGTTCGCGGCCAGCCTCAGCTACCTAGTGAGGCCCTCTGCAACTTAGTGAGACCCTGTTTCAAAATAAAGAATAAAAAATAGGGCTGGGGGAGCCGGGCGTGGTGGCGCACGCTTGTAATCCCAGCATTCGGGAGGCTGAGACCAGAGGATCCGGGTTCTCGGCCAGCCTCAGCTACCTAGTGAGGCACTCCGCAACTTAGTGAGACTCGGTTTCAAAATAAAGAATAAAAAATAGGGTTGGGGGTGTAGCTCGGAGGTAGAATGCCCCTGAGTTCAATCCCTAGTACCGCCAAAAAAAAAAAAAATAGGGCTGGGGTATAGCTCAGAGGTAGAATGCCCCTGGGTTCAATCCCTAGTACCGCAAAAAAAATAAATAAATAAAAAATAGGAGCCGGGCATGGTGGCCCACGCTTGTAATCCCAGCATTTGGGAAGCTGAGACTGGAGGATCGGGGTTCGCGGCCAGCCTCAGCTACCTAGTGAGGCATTCCGCAACTTAGTGAGCCCTGTTTCAAAATAAAGAATAAAAAATATATATATAGGGCTGGGGCGTAGCTTGGAGGTAGAATGCCCTGAGTTCAACCCCCAGACCACAAAAATAAATAAATAAAATAAAAAATAAATTAAAATTAAAATTAAAAATAGGACTGGAAGTGTAGCACAGAGGTAGAATGCCCCTGGGTCTAATCCCCAGTACCACACACACGAAAAAAAAATTAAAAAATAAAAAGTCTGTAAATAAGCCGGGTGTGGTGGTGCACACTTGTAATCCCAGCATTTGGGAGGCTGAGACCGGAGGATCTGGGTTCGAGGCCAGCCTCAGCTACCTAGTGAGGCACTCCAAAACTTAGTGAGACCCGGTTTCAAAATAAAGAATTAAAAATAGGGCTGGGGGTATAGCTCAGAGGTAGAATGCCCCTGAGTTCAATCCCCAGTACCGCAAAAAAAAAGAGAAAAGAAAAGAAAAAGTCTGGAAATAAAAAAAATAATAATTTAAGGAAGGATGCAAAAATAAAATGTAGGCCAGGCGCACACTTATAATCCCAGTACTTTGGAGGCTGAGACAGAAGGATCACAGGTTTGTGGCCAGTCTCAGCTGCTTAGTGAGGCCCTCAACAATTTAATGAGACTCTGTTTCAAAAGGGCTGGGGGGACCCGGCGTGGTGGTACAGGCTTGTAATTCCAATATTTGGGAAGCTGAGAACAGAGGATCCAGGTTCACGGCCAGCCTCAGCTATTTAGTGAGGCCCTCCGCAACTTAGTGAGACCCTGTTTCAAAATAAAGAATAAAAATAGGATTGGGAGCATAGCCTGGAGGTAGAATACCCCTGGGTTCAATCCTCGGTACCGCAAAAGAAAAAAAAAAAAAAGGGCTGGTGGTGTATCTTGAAGGTAGAATGTCCCTGGGTTCAATCCCCAGTACTGCCAAAAAAAAAAAAAAAAAAAAAATGTATATGTTTAATACTAGCAAAATAAAATCTGTTATAGGAAGTTGTTCATTCTTAGTTATATTCTGTCAACAGTGAAAGAAGTATTTAAAATTCAAAATTAAGATTCTTAAGGTAGACTTGATAAGCCAAATATGCCTTTTGTGAGATACTCTATCAGAATCATTAGACCAGAAATCAAAGTTCAACTGTTTATAGCTTGAAGGTCATGTTTATTTGGGTTTTTTTTGTTTTTTTTTTTTTTTTTTTGGTTTTTTTTGTTTTGTTTTTTGCAGTACTGGAGATTGAACTCAGGAGCATTCTACCTCTGAGCTATGCCCCCAGCCCAATTTTTTATTCTTTATTTTGAAACAGGGTCTCACTAAGGTTGCAGAGTGCCTCACTAGGTAGCTGAGGCTGGCCAAGAACCCGGATCCTCCGGTCTCAGCCTCCCGAATGCTAGGATTACAAGCGTGCACCACCACACCCGGCAAGGTCATGTTTTAAATATTGTATGGTTCTGTGATTTTATCTTCAAAGGCCAAAAACATTATATATCAAGTTTCCACTTAGGGCTTTGCTTACTCATTCAAGTGCCTCAAACCTATACTGCAAGTCTTAATGTTTTAGAATGGCATTAAATGGTTTTCTAATATTGAGCAGGGATTACTGAGAGGTCCCTAAAGCTTGTGATGTTTCACAAGGACATTCTAATGGGTTTGTCCTCCTACTTATTCCATTCAGTGCCAGGCAGTGGCTACCAATGCATCTCAATATTATGTTGTTACTTAAGTCATTTTTGGATAATCCCAAACAAAAAACTTTTTGAGCCGGGCATGGCAGTGCACACCTGCCATCCCAGTACTTGGGAGGCTGAAACAGGAAGATCACAGTTTCGAAGTCAGCATTACCAACTTAGAGAGGCTTTCAGCAACTTAGCAAGACCCTGTTTCCAAATAAAAAAATAAATAAAATAGTGCTGGAGGTATAGCTTGGAGGAAGAATGCCCCTGGGTTCAATTCCCAGTACAAGAAAAAAAAAAGCTTTTGTATACAATATGTGAGTTTCCAAACAAATACAAACACATACCCAAATGCTGAGTAATCAGGGTTAAGGGTTGAACAAGATGCAGCCAGGTGGAATTTGTCTGGGAAGGTTTTATAATGCCTTTATGATTAATAAACCTAAGGAAAGCATCCGAAGATTCTTTGAAATGTTAAGAATGAACTATTGGAGAACAACTGTGCTTCAAAGAGTAGCAAAATATGCAAGGCACTATCTCACAGGGAAGGGGGATGTCATATAGTCCAATAAATTATTTAGAAAGGAATAGAAGGTTGAACTCAACAAATTTAGATGTCTATTAACTCATTAAATTAAGCTACTTTCTCCAAATTCTAATTCCTGGAATGTTGTTGTTATTTTTGTTGTTGTTGTTGTTGTACTGGGGGTTGAACCCAAGGCATTCTTCTTCCACATTACACTCCAAGCCCTTTTTTATTATTTTGTTGTTTTTGAAATAGGGTCTGACTATGTTGCTGAGTCTCACTACATTGCTGAGCTATCCTCAAACCTGCAATCCTGTTGTGTCAGCCTCCCAAATACTGGGATTACGGGGGTACACCACCATGCCTGGCTTAATTCACTGAATTTTTAAGATAAATTCTTGGGAACTGGTTTTTCACAACTGAATATTCCCCGAAATGTAGTTCCTTGCTGCATATCCAGATTAGATGGGATTTAGCAAAAAGAAACTGTACCGAAATCTAGATAGTCCTATAAAACATCTCTAGGCATTTTATCTTAATAAAAATGGGCTTAAGATACCCAGTAAATAAGACATTCTGCTTTATAAATTACATTATTATCAATATACAGTCCTTGAATACCAAGAGGGAGGAAGCCTTATTCGTGAGGGTAAAAAGAGTTATAAGTTGTCCCTCCCTTCAACAAATTTCATCTAATTGGGTTTTTTGGGTGTTTTTGTTTTGCTATACTGGGGATTGTTGAATCCAGGGGCATTCTACCTCTGAGCTATACCCCCAGCCCTACTTTGTATTCTTTATTTTGAAACAGGGTCTCACTAAGTTGGGGAGGGCCTTACTAAGTAGCTGAGGCTGGCCATGAACCTGCCATCCTCCTGTCTCACCATGCCAATTACTGGGATTACAAGCATGTGCCACTATACCTGGTAAATTTCATCTAATTGATATGACAGACATATAATTGGGATATATGCACAATTATAATTAGAAAAACATGAAATAGGAGAATAACAAAGAATCATATATACTCTTCATAATTCAAGAGCATATAAAGAAAAGAACTCCTTTATGGAAGGATCTAGGTAAATTAGAGATGCAGATTTAAAATATTACACAAAGAATATAGGATATGCATAAAGGAAAAAAATAGCCAATTCTCAATTATCCCTGGTTATATAAGGGACAGAAATTACATAGATGATTGAAATCCATCCGTGAGATCTCTAAGTATCACACATTCAAATTTCAAACATCCCAAACTTTTTTTTTTTTTTTTTTTTTTTTGCAGTACTGGGGATGGGACCCAGGACATTCTATCTCTGAGCTATACCATCAGCCCTATTTTATTTTGAAACAGGGTCTCACTAAGTTGTAGAAGGCCTCACTAAGCAGCTGAGGCTGGCCTTGAACCTGCAATCCTCCTGTCTCAACCTCCCAAGTACTGGGATTACAAGCGTGCACCACCATGCCCAGCCATTCTAAACTTTTATACATCATGCATCAACCTAAGTCACAGGGCCAAATCAAACTTTTATAAATCACTTGACTAAAAATTATTTCAAACTGTTACAGGCGGTCCTGTGTACAATCTCTTGCCCCAGGAAAAGAGGCCTGGTCCCCTACAGAACGGTGAGCGGAGGAGTGCTTATTGGCCTGTGTCTGTGAGAACTGGTCTATAAAGTTAGGGCACCTTCAGTAGTGTCCCACATCCCGTGACTGATAAAAATCACCTATGTCCTGAATTAGGGTTCTCCAGAAAAACAGAAGCCAATTAGATAGGTAGATCGATCCTTAGATAGATAAAAAGATTATAGAAACTGGCTCGCAAAGTGGCTCACAAGTTGAGACAGGCCAGTCTACCAAGTAGGCAGAGAACCAGAAAGTGACTAATATAATTCAGTCTGAAACCAAAGTTGTAAGAACTGGAGGGGTGGAACAGAG
>PVLC010012432.1:10156-44337 GCA_004027655.1 Graphiurus murinus
GGGGTGGATTCGTGATCTTTACATTGATTGGCTAGTGCACAGTGGAAAGTCCCCTTTTGCAGTTCAGAGATTTGAAACAAACGATTCTAGGATACAGGCTTGGGCAGGAGTTCAAGAGGGGCATTGTGACCCAGCTAGTCCTTTGTTCACCGGCTTAGTCATTTACAGGTGGGGTGGTACTTTTCCACCTAGAACATTAGCTGCTTTTACAAAATGGCCTTACTTATGCTAACCCACCAAAACCCCCCCTAACAGAGATGAGAATCCCAGTCCAAGTTCAAAGCCCCAAGAACCACCTGGGGAGGGGGAGCTCACAAATCAGGCAAGCTTCAATCTAAATATACCCTAATAAATAGAAACGTTAAAATCTACAAATATACAAAAATATGAAGGGAGTAGGTAGACTTCTAGACACACATGTAATTGGGTGAAGAAGATCGATGAGGTGAGATTCAAGATATTTCTATTAGTATATAAATAGCTCTGTGATTTGATTTGAGTAAAAGATGCCAGACATGTTATCAGTTTCATATCCTGTCCCCTTTTTTGTGCTAAGTGAGATTTACCAGAAGCTGAACCAAGCCTAAAATAGATACTATTCTAACTGATGTGGCAGAAAATGCTGGCTATTGACAAAAACCCATTCTCTCTTTTCTCATAAGTTTATAGTTAGGTACTTGGTTCTGCAGCTAGCTGATATTTACAAAATAACTCTTCACTTAGAGGTGGCCTTGTGCCCAAGTTCTATCCACATGAACAGAAGTGCTGTGTGTCGCTTCTGGGTCTGGCCCTAAGACCCAGAAGGGCCCAGTTGCCCCTGCTCTTTTTTTCTTCCTACTGACTGAAACTGAGATATGGAGCATTCTCTGGTCATGTAAACAAAGACATTATCTTGATGGATCATGTAGGAACTAAATTGGAGGAACCTGAGTCCCAGAATTACCACATGAAGCAGATGCGTCACACTGCCGAAACTAACTTTCTCTCTCTCTCTCTCTCTCTCTCTCTCTCTCTCTCTCTCTCTCTCTCTCTCTCTCTCTCTCTCTCTCTTTGTGGTACTGGGAATTGAACCCAGAAGCATTCTACCTCCGAGCTACACCCCCAGACTGATTTTCTTTCTTTCTTTTGCTTTTTTTTTTTTTTTTTTTGCTGTACTGGGGATTGAACCTAGGAACATTCTACCTCCGAGCTACACCTTCAGCCCTTATTTTTTACTCTTTATTTTGAAACAGGGTCTAAGTTGCGCAGGGCCTAAGTAGCTGAGGCTGGCCGAGAACCCAGATCCTCCGGTCTCAGCCTCCCAAGTCCTGGGGTTACAAGCGTGTGCCACACGCCTGACCTTTATTTCTTTTTCATTTTCTTTTTTTTTTTTTTTTTTTTTTTTGCGGTACTGGGGATTGAACTCAGGAGCATTCTACCTCTGAGCTATACCCCCAGCCCTATTTTTTATTTTGAAACAGGGCCTCACTAAATTGCGGAGTGCCTCACTATGTAGCTGAGGCTGGCCACGAACCCGGATCCTCTGGTCTCAGCCTCCCAAGTGCTGGGATTACAAGTGTGCCCCACCACGCCCTTTATTTCTTATTTGGAAACAGGGTCTCACTAAGTTGATGAGAGTCTCACTATTTGGTGAGGCTGTCATTGAACTTTTGATCCTTCTGTCTCAGCCTCCCAACTACTAGGATTACAAGCATGCGCCACCAATCCCGGCCTAACTTCTCTTTTCTTTAAACCATTATGCTTTATGGTCTCATTGTTACAGCCCCTTACACTGACTAATTGAGAAGAGGAAATATGCTATGAGGGATGGGCTCAGTATGCAGTAACAGTATTTTCTACTAAGAGGTCAATTCAATTTCTTATTTTAATGCAGATTGAGAATTTCTTATTCAAATCTCAGGATTAGAAGCATTTCAGGTTTCACCTTTTTTTTTAATTTCAGAATATTTGCATATACATAATGAGATATTTGGGGGATGGGACCAAAATCTAAACACAAAATTTGTTGTTTCGTATATACCTTATACCCATAGCCTGAAGGTAATTTTATACAATGTATTTTAGTGCAGCTGCATTTTGACTGAAACTCATCTCATAGGTCAAGTGTGGAATTTTCCACTTGTAACATCATGTCAGCACTCAAAAATTTTCAGGTTTTGGAACATTTCAGACTTCAGATTTTTGGAGTAGCAGTGCTCAACCTTTTATTGAACCCTGAGCAGACACTGTCCTAGTGCATAAGGCATGTTAGTTAGTGCCCATTCCACGTTCCTCAGGCCTTTCATTGTGCTCTGGTAAAATCCCAGCTGCCGCTATCTGCATCTCTGTGCCTCAGTATGCTCCTCTTTCATCTCTGTGTAGGTATAAGGTGCTAAATATTTAATATTACCAGGAGTAGCCTTTAACTAACGACCTCATGTCTCACCGTGGTGTATAAATATTCCAGCCCCTTCACCCTTTAGGTGGAATTTTTTTTTTTTTTTTTTTTTTTTTTTTTTGCTCTGGGATTGAACCCAAGAGTATTCTATCTCTGAGCTATATCTCCAGCCCTATTTTATTTTTTATTTTGAAACAAGATCTCATTAAGTTGTTAAGGCACACTGCAAACCTCCTATCTCAATCTCCCAAGTACTAGGATTACAAGCATGGACCACCTGCCTGTCATGGGTGGAATCATTCTAGTGTTTACTTTGCACTATTTTTCCAAAGTTTCCCCTGCCTGCAATCTTTACAGATTTAAGTTCCAGTTGCCCCTTAAGGTAAATAGCTTACCTCTGTTCTCACTGGATGAGTCCCTGTCACTCAATAACCTCCTCCACTTCCTTGTATTCTCTGAACTTCCCAAATAAGCTAATTATGATCAAATCTTTGCATTGGGGTATGCCTCTGGGAGAACCCAAATCTTTTTTTTTTTTTTTTTGATCCCCCGGTCTCAGTCTCCCAAATGCTGGGATTACAAGCATGTGCCACCACACCCAGCTGGGAGAACCCAAATCTTAATTTGCTCTAGCTACCTCAAATTCACCATCTCAGCCTAGAACAAGTCTCCAATATAGACATTATTATTATTGTTATTATTATTATTATTATTATTACATAGTTTGATTCTATTTTTTTTTTTTTTTTGGTACTGGGGATTGAACTTGGGGGCATTCTACCTCCGAGCTACACCTCCAGCCCCATTTTTTATTCTTTATTTTGAAACAGGGTCTTACTAAGTTGTGGAGGGCCTCACCAGGTAGCTGAGGCTGGCTGCAAACCCAGATCCTCCGGTCTCAGCCTCCCAAATGCTGGGATTACAAGCGTGTGCCACCACACCCGGCATTTGATTCTATTTTTATGAATGAAGAAATTTAATTTCTGAGAAGGTAAATAACTTGACCAATGTCAAAGTAAGAATGATAACTCTCATTCTCCCAGTACTCGCTCACTCAGAAGTTTCCACCGGAAGTGAAAGTTTTCCATTTTCTACCAAAGAATTTTTTGTTTGTTTGTTTTTGTTTTTGTTTTTGTTTTTTTTGCGGTACTAGGGATTGAACTCAGGGGAGTTCTACCTCTGAGCTACACCCCCAGCCCTATTTTTTTTTTTATTTCGAAACCGGGTCTCACTAAGTTGCGGAGTGCCTCACTAGGTAGCTGAGGCTGACCGCGAACCCGGATCCTCCGGTCTCAGCCTCCCAAATGCTGGGATTACAAGCGTGCGCCACCACGCCCGGCTCTCAGGTAGCACATTCCTGTAATCCCAGCTACTTGGAAAGCCGAGGCAGGTGGATCACAAATTCGAGCCTAGACTCAGCAATTTAGCAAGACTGTGTCTCAAAATAAAAAAAGAAAAGGACTGGAGACACACGTTTAGGACACTTACTAATACAAATTTACCTAGAATTTTTTTTTTTTTTTGGTACTGGAAATTAGACCCAAGGACATTCTACCTCTGCCTCTGAGCCATACTCCTAGACCTATTTTACTTTTTTTTTTTTAAAACTATATCTTGCTAAATTACTGAGAGTCTCACTAAGTTCCTGAGGCTGGCTTCAAACCTTCGATTCTCCTGTCTCAAGACTCCCAAGTGCTGTGACTTACAGGTGTGTACCACCATACCCAGCTACTTAGTATTATTTAGTCAGTCAAATCCTAACTACACCTACTTCTACTGAATAAATCTTCTTAAAAATGGTCTGCACAGGCCAGCCCCTGGGGTACATGCCTGCAATCTCAGCTACTTGGAAAGCTGAGACAAAAGAAACAATTTCAAGGCCAGTCTCAGCAATTTAGCAAGAACCTGTCTCAAAATTTTAAAAATAAAAATAAAAAAATTTAAAGGACTTGGGATGTAGCTAGGTAAAGTGCTCCCCAAGTCCCCAGTACCATAAATAAATAAATATATATATTATATATATATAATATATATTCTTTCTAATATGAATCTAGGTCTGTGCACTTCCCTTAAAGATGAGTTGAGAAAGGATAGCAGGTGAATGTGCATCCAGGTGTAAATACCTCATAAGGTTTAAAGGGCCTAGAAATGTTCCTATTTTAACAAAGAATCTATCTACCTATGGAATTCAGAATTTTGCTTAAAGAATTTTAGTGAGCCGGGTGTGGTGGCACACGCTTGTAATCCCAGCAATTGGGAGGCTGAGACCGGAAGACCTGGGTTCGCGGCCAGCTACCTAGTGAGGTACTCCGCAACTTAGTGAGACCCTGTTTCAAAATAAAGAATAAAAAATAGGGCTGGGGGTGTAGCTTGGAGGTAGAATGCCCCTGAGTTCAATCCCCAGTACTGCAAAAAAAAAAAAAAAAAAAAAAAAAAAAAAAAAAAAGAAGAATTTTAGTGGTCTTCTGGGTATGGTGGTACACACCTGTAATTCCAGTCCTTGAGAGGCCCAGACAGGAGGAACGAAGGTTCAAGGCCAGCCTCAGCACCTTAGCGAGGCCCTCAGCAATTTAGCAAGAACCTGTTTTAAAATTAAAATAAAATAGAATAGGAGCTGGGCATGGTGGCCCATGCTTGTAATCCCAATACTTGGGAGGCTGAGACCAGAGGATCCGGGTTCACGGCCAGTATCAGCTACTTAGTGAGGCACTCCGCAACTTAGTGAGACCATTTCAAAATGAAGAATAAAATAGGACTGGGGGTGTAGCTTGGAGAATGTGTAGAATGCCCCTGAGTTTAATCCCCAGTACTGCAAAAAAAAAAAAAAAAAAAATAGAATAGGGAGCCTGTAATACCAATCCTTGAGAGGCTGAGACAGGAAGATCACAGGTTTAAGACCAGTCTCAGCAATTGAGTGAGACTCCCAGCAACCTAGTAGGATCCTATTTCCAAATAAAAAATAAAATCAATCTAGGGGTGTAGCTCAAACACAGAATGCCCTTGAGTTTAATCCCAGTACAGCTAATAATAGTAGTAGTAGTAGTAGTAATAATAATAATAACATAGTAATTTAGTGACCAGTCAATTTAGAGGTATTTAATAAGACAAAGCTACCTGCCCTATGCTTTTTAATTCTATGTAAAGCAGTGTAGGCATCCTTATTGTATTAGCAATTTAGTCTGTATATTATTTTAGATTTTAAGTTAATACTCTAGCAGGAGCTGGGTATGGTGGCACATGCCTGTCATCCCAGTACTTGGGAAACTAAGACAGGAGAATCGCAGGTATGAAGGCAGCCTCAGCAACTTAGCAAGGCCCCATTTCAAAATAATAAAATAGGAGCCGGGCATGGTGGCGCACGCTTGTAATCCCAGCATTTGGGAGGCTGAGACCGGAGGATCCGGGTTCGCGGCCAGCCTCAGCTACCTAGTGAGGCACTCCGCAACTTAGTGAGACTCAGTTTCAAAATAAAGAATAAAAAAAATAGGGCTGGGGGTATAGCTCGAAGGTAGAATGCCCCTGAGTTCAATCCCTAGTACCGCAAAAAAAAAAAAAAAAATAATAATAATAATAATAATAAAAAATAGGGCTGAGGATGTAGCTCACAGGTAGAATATTCCTGGGTTCCATCCCCAGTACACACACACACACAAACACACACACACACACACACACACACACACACACAAACGCTAGCAGGAAAAATGTTGCAAAGCTATCACAGGAAAGCAACACACCAGTTAAAATAATGACATAAATAGCTTAGAAGTATTTCAAGATCTTAGAGAAAAAATGCTGTTTACTCTTCACCGCCTCTAGATACAATCTAAACACTGCATTCCTGAAAGGCTGTGCACTGCCACGTCCCTCCCCTGGTCAGCTGCACTCTGTGGCATGATCTGAAGCTCTGGCTATTTGAGGGAAGTGAACCCTGTGCTCACGCCTGCTTCAGCTGAAACCAATGTCAATAGGGATGGACAGCGAGGAGAATACTAAAAGCTCAAAAACACCAATTTTCTTCAGAAACATAATGAGTCAGCTCCTACCCTTATTGATGTCAGGTTTTTGTAGGGAACATTACATCATATAAAGTCTGAAAAAGTATGAAAGCCAGAAAAAGCAAAGTTGTGCATCAAAAAGTCTTACCAAAAAAAAAAAAAGAAAGAAAAGTCTTAAGTCTTGTAGCAGACACAGTTTAGCTATTGTAGTCACATTCATATAATTTTTATCCAGACAAACTGGTAATAAAACAAAAGTATATGCACTAGAACTATGCACTTATAAACAGCACTTATGAACTTATAAATAGCTTATAAACAGAAACATGTACCTTGGAAATACACGCTTATCTAACTTACAATGCTGTGCAAACTTTTACATACATCTGTAAATAAAAGGATGTCGCCTATCTCCAGAAATGTGTGTGCTTTTCATTTGTCCAAGAACTATAAACGATAAAGAGATAGATATAGATAATGTTTAATTAAATGGTGAAATTTTGAAAATATATATTAAATGCATTTCTTTCTTTTCTTTTTTTTTTTTTTTTTTTTTGCATTACTGTGGATTGAACTCAGGGGCATTCTACCTTCGAGCTAGACCCCCAGCCCTATTTTTTTATTCTTTATTTTGAAACTGGGTCTCACTAAGTTGCGGAGTGCCTCACTAGGTAGCTGAGGCTGGCCGCAAACCCGGATCCTCTGGTCTCAGCCTCCCGAATTCTGGGATTACAAGCGTGCGCCACCACACTCGGCTTATTAAATGCATTTCATCTTTTAAAATCTTTCTATTTGCCAGGCATGGTGGTGTACATCTATAATCCCAGTACTTGGGAGGCTAAAACAGGAAGATTGTAGGTTCAAGAACAGCCTCAGCAACTTAGTGAGACCCTGTTTCAAAAAAATAAATAGGTAAGAGCCAGGAGTGGTGGTGCATGCTTGTAATCTCAATACTTGGGAGGCTGAGACAGGAGGATCCCAGGTTTGAAGCCAGCCTCAGCAACTCAGTGAGACTCTCACAATTTAGCAAGACCCTATTTCCAAATAAAATAGGTCTGGAGAGGTAGTCCGGAGGTAGAAGGCCCCTGGGTTCCATCCCCAGTACCAATAAATAAATTAATTAATTAATAGGGATGGGGCTGTAGCTCAGAGGTAAAATACCCCTATGTTCAATCCCCAGTACCACAAAAAAAAGTCTTTCTGTTTCAAAGGACTTAACATGTATTCCACCTTCTACAGCACAGCCTTACTTTCAGCTCTCAGGACTTAAATATTACCTCCCTGAGGATATCATGGTGCCTGGTTGAGCTTTAACACAAAGTTATCCATCCATAGATCCAGTAATGGGAAAATGGTTTTGTAATTATGTGGGTTTGTTTTTTCTTCAGATTTTTAGTTGCAATACAAACTTAAGGGGGGTATTTTTGTTTTTACCATACTGGGGATTGAATCAAGGGGTGCTCTACCCTTTACATCTTTGGCCCTTTTCATGTTATTTATTTGATTGTTTATTTATGTATTTATTTATTTATTTATTTTGGTACTAGTGATTGAACCTAGGAGCATTCTACCTCCAAGCTACATCTCAGCCATTTTTAATGGTTTGTTTATTTTATTCTGAAATAGAGTTTCTCTAAGTTCCTGAGGGTCTTGTGAAATTGCTGAGACTAACCACGAATCTCTGATCCTCCTGCTTCAGCCTCCCAAGTACTAGAATTATAGGCATGTGCCACCACACCCAGCTCCCCTTTTATTTTTATGTTTTTAAGTTTTTGGTACTGAGGATAGAACCCAAGGGTGTTCTACCTCTGAGCTATAATCACCCCTATTTTATTTTTTAGTTTGAAACAGAGTCTCACTAAGTTATGGAGGGCCTCAGTAAGTTTCTGAGGCTGTCCATGAACCTATGATCATCCTGTCTCAGCCTCCCAAGTACTGGAATTACAAGCTTGCACCACCACTCCTGGATCTTAATTTTTATTTTGAAACAGGGTCTCACTAAGTGGCTAAGGCTGTCCTTGAACTTACAATCTTCTTGTCTCAGCCTCCCAAGTACTGGGGTTATAGACATGTACCACCACACCTGGCAAATAGAAAGATTTTAAAAGATGAAATGCAATCAATTTATATGTAATTAAAATTTCATCATTTAATTAAATGTTATCTATTTTGAGAGAAGATCTCACTAAGTGGCTAACGCTGGCCTCAAATTTTAAATCTTCCCATCTCAGCCTTCCAAGTAGTTGAGAATACAGGTGTGTGCCACTGTGCAGACTCTAAGCTTAAGTATTTACGGTTGAAATAATAAGATCTCATGGGTTTGCTTTTAAAATACATTGGGAAAATAAAGTTTAGAGAGTATAGATGAAATCATAATGCAGAATGTTGATAATTATTGGAGTTGAATGAGTGCACAAAGAATCCTTATAGCATTCTCTCTTCTTTCATATACATTTAAAAATTCCCTTAATAAGAACATAAAACTAAAATTGAAATAAGATAAGGATACAGTTTTTTATTTTATTCTTTCAAATAACCATCTCAGGTATGTGTTGGGGTCTTAGCCCGGCAGGCCCGGAAAGACCTCGCCTCAAGATGGCGCCTGGCAGAGTGCCAGGAGCGGCTGCAGGTGGTAACATCCTAGGGCTGCACCACGCTAGAGCACATGCACCAGCACCCCCGGCTCATGGCCTGCCCAGGTGAGAGCTGTATGCAGGCACCTCGTGGCTGGAGCCCTGTGTGGCTTTAAGAGCCTCCACCTCTCGCCCTAGAGAAAATGGTCGGTGAGGATGATGGTGGGATGGACGACTACTATTGCGAGGAACGGCTACAGAGAACGAGAGTGGGGTGAGAGAGACTATTGCGGCCAGAGAGACGATTACTGTTACTGTCACTGTCACTGTTACTATTACTGCTTGGGTAATGTCCTCGGTCCCAGAGAGAGAGAGAGAGATACAGAGAGAGAGAGAGGTATGATAAAGAGAAGCTTGAACCAACAACATACGGTTATCGTCTCCATTGGAGCCTCACGGTTGAGGGTCCGGCGTGGGGGACAATAGGTATATACTGTGATAGTATTAATTTAGCAAGGATATAAAAGGTTTTAATTATATCTAGAAACTGAAAATTTTTCTTCAATATGTTCAGATACAAAATACTTATAAAAATTGTTTGGGAATTAAAACCTTTTTAGAGAAGTAGTTTTTTCTCCTGTTTACTATCCATGTTTTGGAAGAGATTTTCAAAGATCACAACAACCTCTAGGATGAAGAGAATACTTCTACAAAGAAATTCCATTCTAAGGAGAGACTTTTCAACAGCTCAGTAACTGCCTGCAGTTCCTCTCTTCATGGGAGAAGTTCTGGCCATTTTTCTAACAGAAAATTTTAGGCACTATTTATTGTTACATGTTTTCAAGCATCTGGTCAAGAGGATAATTACAAATCCTATCTCTTTATTTTTTTAGTGTGCAAAAGAAACAAAACTATATACTTATGATAGATGAGTGATAAAATTTTATTTTTTATTCATTGAGCCAGGCGTGGGGGCACATGACTGTAATTCCAGTACTTGAGAGGCTGAGACAGGAGGATCTCAGGCAAGCTTTACCTTAATAATGGGTTATTATGCCCAACAAGCTGTACTTTAATAATGGGACTTGGGGTTCTATATTATAGTTCATCCACAAATTAGGGCACTTTTAGCCGGGTATGGTGGGGCACACTTGTGATCCCAGTACTTCAGAGACTGAAACTAGAGGATCACAGGTTCAAGGCCAGCCTCATCAATTTAGTGAGGCCCTCCACAACTTAGTGAGACCCTATTCCAAAATAAAAAATAAAATAGGGCTGGGGGTATAGCTCAGAGGTTGAATGCCCCTGGGTTCAATCCCCAGTACCACAAAATAATAATAATAATAATAATAATAATAATAATAATAATAATAATAATAATAGAGTGGTTTTGTTTTTCAACAAAATCCGTCCTTTCACCATCATACACTAACCTGAACGCAAAAGCTTGTTCTAACACTAATAAATGGCGTTTGAGCGCCACCTGGTGGTTCTATTGCTTTATACAGCATGAGTTCAACCTGATGCTCAAATGCCAAATTAAAGTAAGATACTGTGCTGGCCGTGTGTTACTGCAGATGGAACCCAGGAGGTCTTCTACCTCCGGGCTACATCCCCAGCCCTATTTTTATATTGTATTTGGAAACAGGGTCTCACTAAGTTGCGGAAGGCCTTACTAAGTAGCTGAGGCTGGCTGCAAACCTGTGATCCTCCTGTTTCAGCCTTCCAAGCACTAGGATTGCAAGCATATGCCACCACGCTCGGCTCTTCATTTTTTTTTAAAGCTGAGGGGTGTAGCTCAGAGGTAGAATGCTCCTGGGTTCAATCCAAAGTACCAAATAAACAAACAAAAAAGTACCAAATGAGCAAACAAATAATAAAATAAGATAATCATTTACCAGACAACAGATTGTCTTATCAAAAACTGTAACATCCTGAACTTCAAAACACTGTAACAAGCCGGACGTGGTGGCGCACGCTTGTAATCCCAGCATTCAGGAGGCTGAGACTGGAGGATCCGGGTTCTCGGCCAGCCTCAGCTACCTAGTGAGGCACTCTGCAACTCAGTGAGACTCGGTTTCAAAATAAAGAATAAAAAATAGGGCTGAGGGTATAGCTCGGCGGTAGAGCGCCCCTGAGTTCAATCCCCAGTACTGCAAAAAACAAAAAACAAAAAACAAAAAAACACTGTAACATTCAGATTTTGAAATTTATAAAAAGCTGTGTTCCACTATGGTGAAGTACTCCCTAGTAACACAAAAATGGGAACTAAAATATATTACATAGTGATACTTGTTATCTTTAATAACATACCATGTTTTAACATCCTAATTTAGTATCATGAGTCACTCTCATTACTTAGAGAAAGTATGGTATTTGGAATCAGAAAATCAGTATCACATGTTTAATGTGATCTCTGGGTGAGTGAAGAAAATTGTTCCTGTTGTATATGGAAGAAAAGTGTTTGAAATATTCACTTTATTTTCCTCTACATACTTTCTTGTTATCCTCTCATAGTTGGCACAAAAGTTGAGTCAAGAGAGCGGGAAAGAAACAGCCAATATTCAATGGAGTTTTGGTTTGGTTTAATGACTAACAAAATAGGTCTCAAGGAAGCAGCACATAAAATTTACACCATATTAATCACTGGAAGAAGAGAAGGAACCAATAGGTAAGGGATGTGCTGGTCACCAGGACTCTGAGGGAGGTGGGCTAAAAATGTCAGGATCCAGGGTTCCAGTGCTGAGAATGATGGCTTACAGAGTTCCTTCTGTTGAATATTAGACTCCTTTCTTTCTGATTCGCAAATCAGAAAAATTAGTAGGGAGATTGGGTCATATCATCTGGTCTGGTCATTGCTTCCCACTTCTGAATTAGGCTTCTTTCTTTCTGATTTGCAAATCAGAAAAGTTACTAGGGAGATTGGGACATATCATCTGGTCTGGTCATTGCTTCCCACTTCTGAAACTCTCATCTTTCTGCTGACTCATCATCTGACCAAAAACCTCTGGGTTTTTTGGTTTGGTATTATTGTTGTTGTTTTGTTATTTACAGATGCCATCACATCTGCCTCTAGATCAAAGTTTCTCCATCTCCACCACCATTCAAATCACAATGAGAGTCAAGCAAACAAATTGATGAGGATCCAGTCCCTGGAGTTTCTGATTTAATATGCATAGAATGGAGTGATATGGATCAGTAAATTGTAGAAGCTATACAGGTGACTTGAATTTGAACCAGATTGTAAACCACTGGGATGGAGTATCAGTTTCTAGAAGAGGAGGACCATGTCTTCTCCATCTCTGAGAGAATATATTTTCTCACATATACCAAGAGTTCAATACACATGACAAAACTGAAGCTACTCTGAAATACTCATGTTTGTTTTTTGGGTTTGTTTGTTTGTTTGTTTGTTTGTTTTGTTTTGTTTTTCATCTAGAAATAGGATCCCACCAAGTTGCTGAAAGTCTTTCTCAGTTGCTGAGGCTAGTCTTGAACCTGGGATCCTCATGTCTCGGTCTCCCAGATACTGGGACTACAGGCATGCACCACCATGCCTTGCTCATTTTATTTTAAAATAAGGGAAGAATTGGTGCCGGGCGTGGTGGCACACATTTGTAATCCCAGTACTTGGGAGGCTGAGACCATAGGATCCGGGTTTGCAGACAGCCTCAGCTATTTAGTTGAGGACCTCCACAACTTAGTGAGACCCTGTTTCAAAATAAAGAATAAAAAAAAAAATAGGACTAGGGGTGTAGCTTGGAGGTAGAATGCCCATGGGTTCAATCCCCAGTACTGAAAAAAAAAAAATTGGTTCAATTGGAGGATCTTTTTGTTGTTGTTGTTGTTGTTCTGGAGATTGAACCCAGAGGCATTCTACCTCCAAGCTACACCTCAGCCCTATTTTTATGTTTTTATTTGTAAAGAGGGTCTCATGAGGTTACTGAAAGCCTCACTAAGTTTCCAAGGCTGGCCTCAAACCTGTGATCCTCTCAGGATCACAGTCTCTCAAGTACTGAGATTATAGGTATGTGCCGCCATACTCAGCTATAGGATCCACAGCCTGTCAAGAGTATTCTGTCAGCCGAGCCTGGTGGTACACGCTTGTAATCCCAGTACTTAGGAGGCCGAGACAGGAGGATCTCAGGTTTGCGGCCAGCCTCAGCAACTTAGAGAGGCCCTCCACAACTTAGTGAGACCCTGTTTCAAACTAAAGACTAAAAAAAAAAAAAAATAGGACTGGGGGTGTAGCTTGGAGGTAGAATGCCCCCGGGTTCAATCCCCAGCTTAATGGTAGAGCACTTGCCTAGCACTGGGTTTGATCCCCAGCACTGGAAAAAATAAATAAAGCATTCTATTGATCCATTTCTTCAGGAGACTAGTAGTGCAAACAGATTGGCGGGGGGGGGGGGGGGCCCAGGGGGGTAAGGGACGGGGTACTAGGAATGGAACCCAGGGGCATTCTACCTCTGAGTCACACCTTCAGCCCTATTTTGCTTTTTATTTTGAAACAGGGTGTGGCTCTTTGTTGAGGGTCTCACTAAGTTGCTGAGGCTGGCCACAAACCTGTGCTCCTCCTGTCTTAGCCTTCCAAATACTGGGATTACAGGCATGCACCATCACACCCAGCTCAAACAGATCCTTTTTTACTGAATTCAATACAACTCAATAAAATAATTCAGCCTACAGGGTTTTTTTTTAAATAAAGCACTACATTGTAGCGCATTCATATATATAAAATAATATATGCATAAAATTATAGCATAGAAAAAATATTGGAAATAATCTAATGTTTGTTTATAGGACACTAGTTAAAGAAATTGTAGTATGGAGTAATGTGCAAACAAAAAAGAAAATAATAAGGAAGATCTCTATGAATTAAAATAGAATGATTTCTAAGATATAAATAAGCACATCAAAGAGAAAAGTGTATGTTCGCTATGGCAAGAAAAAAGGAAAAGAAATGTTAACAAACAAACAAAAAACCACACAGGAAAACTTTTGCCTCTAGAGGGTGGGTGGGGATGGAGTAGAAGTGGGGCCGGCAGCACTTCTGTAAGCATGTGTTTTCTGTAGTTCCGGTCTTTAAACCATGTAAACATTTCTACATAATCAAAAATTACATAAGGGACTAGGATGGAGCTAAATGGTAGAGAACTTGTCTGGTTTAGATCCCCAGCACCACAAAAAGAAACTTAATTTATTAAATCAGACTATGAAAACAAATCATTAAATTGAACACAACCTAAATGTATCTAAATGTATAACAGAACCAAACAGGAAACAATCCATTCAAGTAACTTTTGAGCCCATTATTTTAACTGTACATCCTTAGTAGGATATATTCTCACACCAAAAAGAAAAATAGTAAATGTTACTTAGTAGACGCATTGTCAGTAGTGATATTGTATTGAAATTTTAAACTTATTTCATGTATATCATTAAATGCTATAAATAAGTTTATGTATTATTGTTACTATGATCCAAGATTTTCATTGTAAAAAAGACAGATAGAAGCCAGACATGGTGGCCCATGCCTGTAACCTCAGTACTTGGGAGGCTGAGACAGGAGGATCACAGGTTCAAGGACAGCCTCAATGAGATGCTCAGCAATTTAGCAAGACCCTGTCTCAAAATAAAATAGGCCTGAGGGTGTAGCCTGGAGGTAGAAGGCCCCTAGGTTCCATCCCCAGTACCACACACACACACACTCACACACACACACACAAATACAAAACACAAAATAAAAAGGCCTGGGGTTATAGCGCATGCCTGTGATCTCAGTACTTGGAAGGCTAAGACAGAAGGATCAAAGGTTGGAGGACAGCCTCAGCAACTTAGTGAGGCCCTGTTTCAAAATTGAAAAAAAGAATAAAATAAGGCTAAGGGTATACCTCAGAGGCAGAATTCCCCTGGGTTCAACCCCCAGTACCAATAATAGTAATAACAACAGCAATAATAATCATAATTACCATATGATCTAGAAATCCCACTACTGGTTATATATCCAAAGGTTATATAATAAGTATGTTCAAGCGACATCTGCACTCCCATGTTCACTGCCAAACTGTTCACAATATCCAAGAAATGGAAGTAACCTAGGTGTCTATGAACTGATGAATGTATAAAGAAAATGTGGCACATATATTAAAGGGAACACTATTCTGCCATAAAAAAGAATGAAATCCTGTTATTCACAACACCATGGATGGAACCAGAGATCATTAATGAAGTGAAATGCGTAGGCACAGAAAGACAAGTACTGAATGATCTCACTCATACCCGGAGTGTCTCCTAGGAGTTGAGAGTAAAGATGGTGTGTGGGTAGTTGAGAGTAAAGAGCAGTGTGTGGGGTAGGAGGGGAGATGGAAAGAGTTTGATGAATGGATGCTAAGTTAGCTGTTACATAGGAACAAGGAGCTTGGGGTACTATTGCACAGTATGATATTGTAGATAACAATTATGTACTGTATGTTTCAAAAGCTAGAAGAAAAGATTTTGAAAGTTTTCACCACAAAAAAAATTAATAAATGTTTAAGAAGATAAATATGTTTAACTTGACTTAGCATTACAAAATACACACATGTATCAACCATGACACAGTACCCCATTAATAGGTGCAATTTTTATGTCTCTGTGTATCAGTTAAAATTTTTTAGAGATAATAAGTCTGAACTTCTTAAAACCATGGAACACTGACATATACCACTTGTTAGCTAAAATAGAAATTCTTGATTCTATGTAGAATCCAGGTGCCTTAATTGTAGGATTAGGGATTAAGAGAATGGAGCAGTGGGGACATATTTTGTGGTAGACAGAGGAGCACCAGCTTTAGAGAGAGCTATGAGTTCTTTTTATGTTTGTCTTGTACTAGGGATTCAACCTAGGGGGGTTCTACCTCTGAGTGCTACACCCCCCTCCCGCCCCCTCCCCGTGGTACTAGGGATGGAACCCAGGGGCATTCCACTTCCAAGCTACAGTCCTAGCCCTATTTCATTTGTTGTTTTGAAACAGGGTCTCGCTTAGTTACTGAGGTTGTCCTCTAACATGTGATCCTTCTGTCTTAGCCTCCAGAGTACTAGGATTACAGGTGTGTGCCACCACTGGCCCTATTTATTTTTTATTTTGAAACAGGTACTGGCTAAGTTGCTGAGGGTCTCTCTAAGTTGCTGAGGCTGGCCTCGAATCTACAATCCTCTGTCTCAGCTTCAAGTACTAGGATTATAGGCATGCACCACCACACCTGCAACTATTATTTCTTGAGCAATTTCCTTTACTTTACAGAGCCTGAGTTTCCCATTTGCACAATGAGAATAATAATAACAACTGCTTTTTTTGGTTATTGCAAAAAATCAGTAAAGCCCACATTACAGTGCCTGGCATTGAAGAAAAGCTAAATGTATGTCAAAGCTTCCAGATGTTAATCTATTTATGTTCTTAGACTGCTTCTCATCCTGCAATATCTAGTTCCAGTATTAATTATGAAGCAATGTCATCTTTTTCTTTTTCTTTTTTTGTGGTACTGGGGATTGAACTCAGAGGCATTCTACCTTCGAGCAACACCCCCAGCCCGATTTTATTTCTTATTTGGAAACAGGGTCTCACTAGGTTAATGAGAGTCTCACTACTTGCTGAGGCTGTCCTGGAACCTGAGATCTTCCTATCTCAGCCTCCCAAGTACTGAAATTACAAGCATGTGCCACCACACCCGGCTAAGCAATGTCATCTTCATGGCATAATCATGACTCAATAAATCTGAAAAGAAATCTTAATTTCAGGTGATTGATAAGGGCTGATAAATGCATGTATTACATTTGTTCCTTTCCTTTTATTTTTTTTTATTTTTTTATTTTTTTTTGCGGTACTGGGGATTGAACTCAGGGGCGTTCTACCTCTGAGCTACACCCCCAGCCCTATTTTTTATTCTTTATTTTGAAACCGGGTCTCACTAAGTTGCGGAGTGCCTCACGAGGTAGCTGAGGCTGGCCGCAAACCCGGATCCTCCGGTCTCAGCCTCCCTAATGCTGGGATTACAAGCGTGCGCCACCACGCCCGGCTGTTCCTTTCCTTTTAGCTAAGTCATAAATCTAATTTTGAAAATCAAATAATCTTATTCAAACTTCTGTTACTAATTTTCAAATCCAAAATAAAGCAATATTCATGTAATAAGTATTTATCAGAGGTCATTAATGAACCTAGAACAATAGCAATGACAAAAAATAGAATAAAATAACAGAAACTCTTACCACAGCCACTGTCACTGCCTTCCAGAAGCTTCTGGGCATTGTATTTTGCTTAAGAATTCAAAGAGGGAAAATTTTAGAGATTGTCTCTCTATTTTTAAGTGCACAACAACAACAAAAATAACCGTATTCAAATTGCCTTTCCTCAGTTAGTTCAAAAGCAAAATAAAAAACGATAGCACGTAAATATTTTCCCCAAGTTTCCAATGTTCCGTTGCACACTGAACATATCCGATATTGCTTTAATTATGTGTCTGTGTGGGAAGTATTGTCTCCTACCAAAGCATGCTCTTTATTTGGTCAGACAGAAGATTCAGAGAAAAACAAGAGGATTTTGTTTTCTTACTAGTGGGATTCGAGTATGCATTGAGGAAATGTTTGTCACGCTTACCACATTTTTGCCATATACTTGTCTCACAGAGCCAGGGTATGACTTACAAGAAGGAAGAATAGCTGCTGTGTGTAGTGCTGAGAAACATTCCCTGCTGCTCAGCTCCCTCCTACACGAGCGCAGCCACCGGCTTTCTAAAACACAGCTTTTCAATTCTGAATCCTGCCCAACATTTCTTGCAGCCTCCTTCTTGTCTGCTGCTTGATATTCAGGCTCTTCGCCCTGCCACCAATAATTCTCTCCTCCAAAGCACTCTGATAACAGGACCAGACAAGTTTAGATTTACTTAAAACCTCTGAACAAAAAAATAAGCAAGCAAAAACAATGACTTGAAGTCACTAGAAAGTTAAAATAAAATAAAATAAAAAAGTAGATTCTGAAAGAATCAAAACTTGGAAGAAGAACCAGAAGAGGATGAGTTTTCCGAGGTTATATATATATATACTTTTTTTTCTTAAATTGGGGATTTTTAACCCAGGAGTGTTCTACCTCTGAGCTACACCCCTAGCCCTTTTTATTTTTTGTTTTGAAACAAGGTCTTGCTAAGTTGCTGAAGGTCTCACTAAATTGCTAAAGCTGGCCTGGAACCTGCAATCCTCCTGGCTCAGCCTCCCAAGTACTAGAATATAGGCATGTACCATCCTGCCTGGCCACGGTTACAGGTTTAGCCTGAAGGTAGGCTGAAGTGAGCACTGCACCATGTGGCTAACCCTCTAATAGATATTAAAGTAGTTTTTTAGCCAAAAGAATTAAAGAATGTAATTCAGAGCGACCGCAGACCCTGGAAAGTGTCAGAGGAATCTGAAAAAGACACCAGACAGGGAGAAGCTTGAACTGTGTTTATATCCTCTACCCAAGTCTTTAACCAGCCTTGAAGGAGACCAACTCCACGCATCTCAGCTAAGGACAAAAGCAATGCAAGGATTCCTATTGCTGCTGGAGAAAGAACTTACAGTTTGAGTTTGCCAATGTTCAGTTCCCATTTTAAATGAATGGTTAAAGAAGATGTGGAGCCGGGCGTGGTGGCGCACGCTTGTAATCCCAGCATTCGGGAGGCTGAGACCGGAGGATCCGGGTTCGCGGCCAGCCTCAGCTACCTAGTGAGGCACTCCGCAACTTAGTGAGACTCGGTTTCAAAATAAGAATTAAAAATAGGGCTGGGGGTGTAGCTCGGAGGTAGAACGCCCCTGAGTTCAATCCCCAGTACCACAAAAAAAAAAAAAAAGATGTGGTATATACACACAATGGAATTGTATTCAATCATAAAGAAGAAAAAATTATTATTTCCAGGAAAATGGATGGATATTATGCAAAGTGAGATCAGCCAGTCTCAGAAAGTCAAGGGTTAGATGTTTCCTCTCATATGTGAAAGCTGGAGAGAAAATAGGAAACAAAAAGGACTTCAGACAAATGAGGAGAGACCAGTAGAATAGCGGAAGAGGATTGAGGGAGAGAGGTGGGAAGGGGAAAGAGGAGGACTAAGAGGAGTACTTGGGAGTACTTCGGAGGCTGAGACAGGAGAATCACAAGTTCTAGACCAGCCTCAGCAACTTAGCAAGACCCTGTTCCAAAATAAAAAAATAAGCCAGGCACGGTGGTGCATGCCTGTCATCCCAGTACTTGGGAGGCTGAGACAAGAGGATCACAGGTTCAAGACCAGCCTCAGCAATTTTGCAAGGCTCTCAGAAGCTTAGTGAGCACCCCCTTCCCATTTCTTTTTTTTTTTTTTTGTGGTACTGGGGATTGAACCCAGGGGCATTCTTCCTCTGAGCTACACCCCAGCCCTATTTTTTTATTCTTTATTTCGAAACCTGGTCTCACTAAGTTTTGGAGTGCCTCACTAGGTAGCTGAGGCTGGCCGAGAACCCTGATCCTCTGGTCTCAGCCTCCCAAATGCTGGGATTACAAGTGTGCGCCACCACGCCTGGCTCCCCCTTCCCATTTCAACATAAAAAAATGAAAAGGCTGGCAGTATAGCCCAAAGGTAGAATGCCCCTGGGTTCAATCCCCAATATCAAAATAAATAAATATAAAATATAAAAAAGGTCAGGGGGTCTTGCTCAGTGGTTAAAAACATACCTGGATTTAATCCCCTATACCAATCTGTGGTATGCACAGATTGGAAGGAAAAGATATATTATGCAAATATTAAACATAAGGCAAGAGCACTTACATTAATATTAGATTAAATAAACCTCAAAAATCATCTCACTAGAGAATAAGGAAGGTAGAGTGGCCTGAGCCTTCAATGGCACCAGTGCCTATAGTGCAGAGAAACCCCTCCGACAAAAAAATAACAGACTTAGGTGACAAAAACTGTTTGCTGCTGTAGGTGAATTTATTGAGCCAAAGGAATATGAGGAAGCCATCTGTGCAGTGAATTAATGAATTAGTACTTGTCACAGGAGAATATATGCATAGAAAAAAAAAAAAACCCTTCTGTTATAAGCACCTAGAAACTAGGCACATGTAACAAAAATCTTTTTTAAATGCACAGCCATAGCTGGGTTTGGTGGCTCATACTTATAATCCTAGTACTTGGGAGGCTGAGACAAGAGTATCACAGGTTTGAGGCCAGCCTCAGCAATTTAAGAAGCCCTCAACAACTTAGTGAGGTTCTTTTTCCAAATAAAAAATAAAATAGGGCTGGAGTATAACTCGGAAGTGGAATACCCCTGAACTCAATCCCCAGTACCAAAATATAAATACACAGCCATACTATCAACAAAGTTACCAGAAACTGAAAACCTGAGTGACAATCCAGTGATCTGATGCTGTAGCTGCAGGGAAAGTGGTGACATTTACAGGTGAACAAGAACAGATTTTGCAGCATGGCAGATTCTTGGCTCTTTTGTTGATTGACAAAGGAGTTCAAGTCCCATAACTGTTCATCTGTAAGATGGCTCCTTTCTATTAAGAGAGACAAGTCGGGCGTGGTGGCCCATGCTTGTAATCCCAGTACTTGGGATGCTGAGACAGGAGGATCTGGGTCCTCAGCTATTTAGTGAGGCACTCCACAACTTAGTGAGACCCTGTTTCAAGATAAAGAGTTAAAAAAAAAAAAAAAAGGACTGGGGGTGTAGCTTGGAGGTAGAATGCCCCTGAATTCAATCCCCAGTGCCAAAAAAAAGAGAGAGACAATGCTTACTTCTCATTCATTCTGCAAGGCCTTGTCCAACTGGAAAGAGATTCTGCATCTATCATGCTTCCTTCTGTTGTGAACAATAGAAAACTGACTTAGGGGAGGAGAGGGTGAATGTGAGCAAAGACTTCTCAGCTCATGTAAATGAGGCTTTGGTGGATTCAACACCCAAATAAAGCTGCCATGACCTGTTCGGGCTCCATCTCTCAAACTCCTTTTTCCTCTGCTGGCTTTCCTCATGGAGATCTATTCCACATGGCAGCAAGATAATAGTATATTCAAACTTATGTATTTATTCCTTCTTGTTCAGCAAATAGGAAAGTTTTTTCTTTTACTGTAGACAAACAAAAGTCCTGTACTTAACTCTAATCAGTGTCAGCAGTCACATATACAAGCAATTTCATGTGGTGGCATGGCCATTCCTAAGCCAATTACCTAGGAAATGTAACATTCTGATTTGCAGTTAAATCATATTCTTGTTCCTGGAACACAGAGTGAAATCAATACCATTTAATTGCTATCACAGATTCTTTTTAGTACTCTGTATCATACCCCCTTGTGCCACCTGATCAGCTGCAGCTGTGTAGACTGTCCCTCGTATGCTGAATGCATCCCAGTCAGGCAGTGCAGGAATTCATAAATGTGGTATATAAATATATTATTCAGTCACATGCACAAAAATTAAATACTAATTCATGATACAATATGGATGAACCTTGAAAATATTATAAACAGAAAAAGTCACATGTTGTTTATCCATCTATCTGTTGATGGACATGAGTTGCTCCTATTTTTTGGCTATAATGAATAATGGTACTATAAATATTTGTGCACAAATGTGTCTGTGCTCTATGATTAACTTTTTAAGGATCTTCCAAACTGTTTTCCAGTGGTGCTACTTTATTTTATATTCCTACCAGCAACCTACAAGCATTCTAAGTCTCCCACAGCCTTAGCAATACTTGTCATTGTCTGTCTTTTATATAGGTTGATTAACCTTTATTATTTTGATGCATTTCATAGTTCAGATTTTTGGAGGAGGGATGCCTTACATATGTATCCACTCTAGTGGGCATGAAGTGGTATTTCATTGTGGGCTTGACTTGCATATCCTTAATGATTAAAATGTTGAGCATCATGTGTTTATTGGCCATTTGCACATCATCTTTGAAAAAATGTGTCTTCAGATCCTTTGCCAATTTTTAATTGGATTTATTGTTAAATAGTATTTTCTTTTTTTTTTTTTTTTTTTTTTTTTTTTTTTTTTTTTTTTTTTTTTGCGGTACTGGGGATTGAACTCAGGGCGTTCTACCTCCGAGCTACACCCCCAGCCCTATTTTTTATTCCTTATTTTGAAACAGGGTCTCACTAAGTTTCGGAGTGCCTCACTGGGTAGCTGAGGCTGGCCTCGAACCCGGATCCTCCAGTCTCAGCCTCCCAAATGCTGGGATTACAAGCGTGCGCCACCACACCCGGCTAATATTTTCTATATATTTTGGACACTAAACCCTTAGCAGATAATTAATTTGAAAATATTTTCTCCCATGCTATATGGATTGTATTTTCACTTCCTTGGGTCCTTTGAAACACAATCATTTTTAACTTTGATGAAGTAAATTTACCTACTTTTCTTTTATTGATGTGATTTGAGTGACGAACCCATTACCTAACCCAAGATCATAAAGATTCACACCCATGTTTTCTTCTAAAAGTTGTAGAGTTTTAGCTGTTCTTTTAATTCAAAAAGGATGTCAGTGAACATCAGAGGTCATTTAAAACTATATAAAATTTACAAAAACAGAGTCTAATAAACTATAGATTAGAAACTGCTCAAGAAGAAAAAGAAAAGGCTTCCTCCTATGTCCAGAAAGTAGAACTTTAAAACAATGATATTCCATTGTTTCATGCAACAATGAAATTTCCCATCAGTCATTCAACCTATGTTATTCTTGTTCTGCTGAACCCTAGGAATAAAAACATATTATGAATAGTACGGATATTGACAAATTACCAGGAATTTACATAAACATACAATTTCTAAAGTATTTACAATAATATTTAACTCTACAAATTTAACCCTTCTAATTGAAAATTGAATGCCCCTTCTAATTGAAAAATTTTCCCTTGGAATTCTCATGACAATAACACATCAAACAAACCTAATTACTTTTTTTTTTTTTTTTTTTTTTGGTGGTGGTGGTGGTGGTGGTATTGGGGATGGAACCCAGAGGCTTTCTACCCCCAGCCCTTTTTAAAATGTTTTTCTTTTGAAACAGGGTTACTAGGTTGTTGAGAGTCTCACTATGTTGCTGAGGCTGGTATCCAACCTGCCATCCTCCTGTCTCAACCCTCCAAGTACTGGGATTACAGGAATGCACCCCAACTACTGGCAAACCTAATTACTTTTCCTGGGTGCAGTGGCATAAGGCTGTAATCCTAGCTATTTGGGATGCTGAAGCAAGAGCTCTTGCTCACAAGTTCGAGGCCAGCCTTGATAACTTAGTGAAACTTTGTCTCAAAATAAAAAATGGGCTGGGATGTAGTTCAGTGGTAGAATGCCGCAGGTTCAATTCCCAGTAAGAAAGAGAAAGAGAAAGAGAGAGAGAGAGATTATATAATCTAATTTATTAATATATCTGGAGATAAGAAAACATTTATTTAATGGGTTAAGAATGAGGTTCAGTGGTAGAGTGCCTAGCATGTATGAAACCCTGGATTCAAATCCTGCTTAAATAAATAATAAATAAATTTTATGCTCACAAACAGATCTTTCTGAATTATAGATACATACTCACAAAGACACATAGGCACAGACAACATAGAAAATGTAGTTTTATTTCTGTGACTTTGGCCATATGTCAAGAGTAAATACAGAAACTAAAAAAATTCACCTATGCAGATATCAAAGAGCTGTTCTCCTTCCTAGAGAACATGAAATTCTTCATTGATTTGAGCTGAAAATAGACCAAAAAAAGACTAGCAATCCAGATTTCCTGTCATCTCTCACACAAAAGAAAACATCTGCTTGACAGAGATCACCAAATACACCATACCATAAAACCAAATCCCCAATTATTGTTGCTACCAACAGGGAATACTTATTTGTGTTGTATAAAACACAAAGTCAACAGAAAGGGGAAACAACTAGAGAAATAGTCAGCCAAATTAAAGTTCCATTGCCATTTAGAATTGTTCTGTGAGCAAGAAAAGATATGCATGGGTTTAAGCAACCCATGAGGTATACTTTTCTAGCAATGCAGTTCCTGGCTTTCTCATGGGCATCTCAGTGGAATGATCACCAAAACTATTAGGGATATTTATTTATTTATTTATTTATTTATTTATTTATTTTTGCAGTACTGGGAACTGGGGATTGAACCCAGCGGCACACACCCCCAGCCTATTTTCTTTTTTTTTATTTTGAAACGGGGTCTCACTAAGTTGCAGAAGACCTCATGCCTGGCTAGGGATACTTTTTTTAAAGGTAAACTTACAACTATCAAGCAAATATAAAGCCGGGCATGGTGTCACATGCTTGTAATCCCAGTACTTGGGAGGCTGAGACAGGAGGATCGCAGGTTCATGGACAGCCTCAGCTACTTAGTGAAGACCTCTGCAAATTAATGAGACCCTGTTTCAAAATAAAGAATAAAAAATAGGGCTAGGGGTATAGCTCGGAGGTAAAATGCCCCCTGGGTTCAATCTCCAGTATTGCACACGCGTGCGCGCGCACACACACACACACACACACACACACATATATATATAAAGTTAATACATAACTCACCGATTAATAAGGGAACCAGCAAGATGTTACAAATGATTCAAGGAGAATATATATCTGGGCATGGTGCCACACACCTGTAATCCCAGTACTTGGGAGGCTGAGACAAGAGGATTGTAGGTTTGAGGCCAGCCTCAGCAACTTAGCAAGACCTGTTTCAAAATAAAATAGGGCTAAGAGGCTCTGAGGTAGAATGCCCCGAGGTGCAATCCCCAGTACCAGAAAATTAAATAAATAACTAAAATAATGAGTTTCTCTCCAAATATTAGTTGTTTTCATATTTGAAATAATCAGTTCATTCTTCCAGAATTTATCCTTGTTCTCTGATCCATCAGAGATCAAGTTGTTATAAATCTTGAGAGACAAATTCTCGTGGATTCCATTTAAAGGGAGATATATTCAATTAGTAACTATAAAGAGGATTAATTTGAGAGACTGGCTCATTTTTTTCTCCTGAAAAGATTAGAAAATGTCTTTTGAGCCCCCAGAAATTCTGTCTTGTTGGAGAATGTGCACTCTTCATGGCAGAAACTGAGCTTTTCAATCTGGCAGCAAATGCAGTTCAACCTAAAACATCAAAGGAAGCCAGACATGGTGGCGCACGCTTGTAATCCCAGCATTTGGGAGGCTGAGACTGGAGGATCCGGGTTCGAGGCTAGCCTCAGCTACCCAATGAGGCATTCTGCAACTTAGTGAGACCCTGTTTCAAAATAAAGAATAAAAAATAGGGCTGGGGGTATATCTCTGAGGTAGAATGCCCCTGAGTTCAATCCCCAATACCGCAAAAAAAAAAAAAAAAAAGTCTTTATACAAAGAATAAAAACCTTAAAACTCAAAAACCCCACAAGATTTTCCTAATGCACTAATATATTCAAATAGTACAACTCTGACACCCAGTGGTGGGGGGGAAAAAGGCATAAGCACTTTGATTTTAAAAAATACTGTAGGTGACCAAAAAAAAAAAATTCTTTTAATACTGTAGATGGTATTGCTACAGAGTATTTGGTGGACCAAAAATTTTACAGCCTTTCTGTTCATGTTGTGTTACCATAAGACTCATTGTCAATACTATTTTACATGCAACCATTTTTAAATAAAAGAACAGTAGCATTGTTCCATACATAGAGTTTTGTGAGAATTGAATAAATAAAAATTAATACCTGGCACCCAGTAAGTGCTAAATAAATATTAACTACTTCCTCTTCTCCTCTTCTCCTCCTTTTCCTCCTCCTCCTTTTCCTTTTTCTTAATGTACTGAGGAATGAACTCAAGGGCATTCTATCTCTGAGGTATACTCCCAGCTCCCCCTTCCTTTTTTCTTTTCTTTTTTTTTTTTTTTTTTTCTTGAAACAGAGTCTTTCTAGGTTGCTACGAATATCACAACATTGCTGAGGCTGTCCCCAAGCCTTTGATCCTCCTGTCTCAGCCTCCCAAATACTGTACCCCACTATGTGAACTCTTCTTATTGCCTACTTTCGTGTCTGGCAGGTGATAGGAACACAGAACAAGTTGTCCTTGTCCTCCTCATGAAGGAGTAAAGAAGGTGAAAAAAAAAACCCTAAATAATATAAAATGTTAACAGGTACTATGACAGGCATATTTAGTAGGTACAGGGAAGGCAGTAAAAGGAGAGAGATGAGTTCTTTCTGAGTGCTTTCTCTAAGAAGTTCTCCTTCCTCAGGTATAGACCATTAGCAACTGTATTAATAACCTGTGGCCCCAATAGCCTGCCAAGAAACAATTGATTCAAGATTAGACACCTGTCTCAGTGTGGGTCTGTTAAATATTTTCCCCTAAGAAGTTAGATTTGAGCTGGCCATGGTAAAGCACTCCTTTACTCCCAGTACTTGGTAGGCTAAGACAGGAAAATCACAGGTTCCCGGCCAGCCTCAGCAACTTAGCAAAGCCCTCCACAACTTAGTGAGACCCTATTTCAAAATAAAAAATGAAACAGGGCTGGGAGTGTGGCTCAGAGGTAGAATGCCCCAGTATCACACACACACACACACACACACACACACACACACACACACACACACACGTTAGGTTAGAAATTTTGTTACATTTTTTTTTTTTTTACCAGTCTGAAGTGTTCACTTGAGCTAAGATGTACACTATCGTGCTGTAAGGTGGTCATGAGGGCAGAAAAATAGAAAAGGCTTTCCTATGGAGAAAAACAAAACAGAATACAGAGGGAGGGAAAGTGAGAGAGAGAGCCCATATGTCTCAAGAGAGACCCAGAGTCTTCCTCTAGGAACCAACCACCTGCCAGACTCCTACTGACTCTCCAGGACTTGCATGAAGACCTGAGAAGTCCTGAGCCACACCACTGCCCGAGGTATGAGAGACACCCCACACCTTAGTCAGATCGTGTTTCAAAATCAAAAATAAAATAGAGCTGAGGGTGTAGCTCAGAGGTAGAATGCCTCCCCCCCAAAAAAAGTTTTAGAAAACATGGAGCCAGCCGGGCGTGGTGGCGCATGCTTGTAATCCCAGCAGGCGTGGTGGCGCACGCTTGTAATCCCAGCATTTGGGAGGCTGAGACCAGAGGATCCCGGTTCGCGGCCAGCCTCAGCTACCTAGTGAGGCACTCCGCAACTTAGTGAGACTCGGTTTCAAAATAAAGAATAAAAAATAGGGCTGGGGGTATAGCTCGGAGGTAGAATGCCTCTGAGTTCAATCCCCAGTACCGCAAAAAAAAAAAAAAAACATGGAGCCAATTGGAGATCTTTACAAAAATATAGATATTCCCGTAGGCACAAATAAGGACAACATGTAGGGTCACATTTCTGTGTGGTTTTCTGACTAAACCAGAGTAAAAAGAAGGTGAATATATCAAACCATTGATCTAGTCTAAGATTGGGTTACTTCTACAAGCCCTTCAAAAGTAAGGCCATGTTTTATTTATGATTATATCCCCCTCCCACCAAAAGCATCCAGACTAAAGTATACATGAATAGTAAAATATATATACTTAATTAAGTATATATATAGGCATCTTGAAGATGTCAAGACCCTCAAACCCTTTACATCTAGATATGATCAGCTAGAACTGCTATTCCACATTTGATGAAAGTTTCTAGAACCTTTCTCAATCTTTTCACAAATCTACACTTGATACTTTTGCTTTGATGCTTGTTCCTACACAGTATATTTCTATGCTTATTTCTACACAATACATTTCTATCTTGTACAAAGACCCAGGCATGAAACTCAGCCTTTTCCTCAGTTCAAAACATATACAAGAAACCAGGTGTGTTGGCACATACTTATAATTCCAGTACTTGGGAGACTGAGACCTCAGGTTTGAGACCAGCCTCAGCTCCTTAGTGAGGCCCTCTGCAACTTAGTGAGACCTTTTTTCAAAAAAAGGACAAAAAGTTGGTCTAGGGGTGTAGCTCGGAGGTAGAATGCCCTGGGTTCAACCCCCAGTACCGAAAAACAAACAAAAACAAAACATATACATATAGGGCCAGGCATGGTAGCACATGCTATAATTCCAGTACTTGGGAGGCTGAGACAGGAGGATCATAGGCTCAAGGACAGCTTCAGCAAGTAGTAAGATGCTCATCAACCTAGTGAAACCTTGTTTCAAAATAAAAATAAAATAGGGCTAGGGGTGTAGATTGGAGGTAAAATGCCCCTGGGTTCAATCCCCAGTACCACAAACAAACAAAAAAACACCCATAGAGGCCAGACATGGTGGTGCACACCTGTAATTCTAGTACTTGGGAGGCTGAGAGGGAAGGAGAGGAGGTTTGAGGACAGCCTCTGCAATGTAGCAAGACTCTCAGCAACCTAGCAAGACGCCATTTCAAAATAAAAAGAAAAATAGGGCTGGGGGTGTAGCTTGGAGGTAGAATGCCCCTGGGTTCGATCCCCACTACCACAAATAAAAAACACATACGGAGCTAGGCGTGGTGGTGCATGCTTGTAATCCCAGTACTTAGGAGGCTAGACAGGAAGATCCAGGTTCGTGGTCAGCCTTGGGTACTTAGTGAGGCCCTCCACAACTTAGTAAGACCCTGTTTCAAAATAAAGAATAAAAAATAGGGTTAGAGCCGGGCGTGGTGGCGCACGCTTGTAATCCCTGCATTTGGGAGGCTGAGACCGGAGGATCCGGGTTCGAGGCCAGCCTCAGCTACCTAGTGAGGCACTCCACAACTTAGTGAGACTTGGTTTCAAAATAAAGAATAAAAAAATAGGGCTGGGGGTATAGCTCGGAGGTGGAATGCCCCTGAGTTCAATCCCTAGAACCTCAAAATAAAAGAAAAAAAAGTAGGGCTAGAGGTGTAGCTCAGAGGTAGAATTCCCCTGGGTTCAGCCCCTCATACTGCAAAAACAAAACAAAACAAACAAACAAACAAAAAGACACATACAGAAGCAGAGCATGGTGATGCACACAGGGAATACCAGCTACTCAGGAGGCTGATACAGGAGGATCACAAGTTTGAGGCTAGCCTTAGAAACTTACTGAGACCCTATCTCAAAATTCAAAAAATAATTAAAAGGCCTGGGGATGTAGCTCAGTGGTAGAGCACCCCTGGATTCAATCCCAAGTACCAAAAAATAAAATAAAATAAAAAAATAAATGAAGACTTATCAGGAAAATATTTGCAACATCGAAAAATTATTAATATATCTATATCTATCTTTTAAAAGCCCTACAGCCCTATAGAAAAATTGGCAAATTGCAGTAAGATACAATTCAACAAAGAGTAACTACAAGGCCAGGCATGATGGCACATGCCTATAATCCCAGTACTTGGGAGGTTAAGATGGGAGAATTGTAGGTTCAATCCTCCAATTGTAGCTTCAGCAACTTAGACTCTCAGCAACCTAGCAAGACCTTGTTTAAAAATAAAAAATAAGCCGGGCATGGTGGCACACACCTGAATCCCATACTTGGGAGGCAGAGACCGGAGGATCTGGGGTTTCAGCCAGCTTTAGCTACTTAGTGAGGCTCTCTGTAACTTAGTGAGACCCTATTTTAGAAATAAAGGATAAAAATAGAACTGGAGGTGTAGTTCAGAGGTAGAATGCCCCTGGGTTCAATCCCCAGTACTGCAAAGAATAAAATAAATAAAAATAAAAATATAATAGGGCTGGGGGAGGTGTATCTTGGAAATATATCGCCCTTGTGTTCAATCCCCAGTACCACACACACACAAAAGGTGAAAAATGACTTACTGGCTTGGGGCCAGTTGCAGTGGCACAGGCTTATAATTGCAGTACTTGGGAGTCTGAGACAGGATTGTAAACTCGATGACTGATGAGTATTCAACCTCAACTGCAATGCTTTCAAAATTCTACAGTAGATTCATTTATACATCAGAATTAAACTCCCAAACAAGTGTGAAGATAAAACAAAAATATTTTCAGACATTTAAGGTCTCAAAAACTTATTTACTTTTTGTACCAGTTATCTATTGCAACATAACAAATTCCTTTAATTAAGTTAGCAGTTTATTTTTTTTTAATTTTTATTTTTTTGCGGTACTGGGGATTGAACTCAGTGGCGTTCTACCTCTGAGCTACACCCCCAGCTCTATTTTTTATTCTTTATTTTGAAACCAGGTCTCACTAAGTTGTGGAATGCCTCACTAGGTAGCTGAGGCTGGCTGCAAACCCAGATCCTCCGGTCTCAGCCTCCCGAATGCTGGGATTACAAGCGTGCGCCACCATGCCCAGCTAAATTAGCAGTTTAATGCAACATTTACTATCTCCCAATTTCTGTGGATCAGTAGTGAAGAGGAGGTTTGACTGAAGGTTCTGTCTGAGGGTTTCTCATGTGACTGCAGCTCAGCTGTCAGTCAGAAATGCAGTAATCTCCAGGCTCATGGACTGGAGACTTTGCATCTGAGATTATTCATGTAGTTTTGTTCATAGACTATAGCTCCCTAGTGGCTGTTGGTAGATTTCAGTTCCTGAGTACATAGGCTTTTCTATTGGGGCTGCTCAAAAGAAAACAATTTGCTTCCTTCATAGTGAATAATCCAAGATATGGAGTGCAATTTCCCAAAACAAAAGGAGGTGTAAGCCGGGCGTGGTGGCGCACGCTTGTAATCCCAGCATTCGGGAGGCTGAGACCGGAGGATCCGGGTTCGAGGCCAGCCTCAGCTGCCTAGTGAGGCACTCCGCAACTTAGCGAGACCCGGTTTCAAAATAAAGTATAAAAAATAGGGCGGGGTGTAGCTCAGAGGTAGAATGCCCCTGAGTTCAACCCCCAGTACCGCAAAAAAAAAAAAAAAAAAAGGAGGTGTAAATTTTTTTTTGTACTGAGGATTGAACCCAGGGCATTGTATCTCTGAGCTATACCCCAGAACTATTTTTATTTTTTGTTTTGAAACAGGGTCTAAAATGCAGATGGCCTCACTAAGCTGCTGAGGCTGGCTACACACCTGCAAGCCTCCCACGTACTGAGATTACAAGTGTGCAACACCACACCAGCTTAAATTTTATAATCTCATCTCAGAAATCAGATGCCATAGCTGGGCGTGGTGGCACACACTTGTAATCCCAGTACTAGGGAGGCTGAGACAGTACGATCCAGGTTTGTGGCCAGCCTCAGCTACATTTTTTTTTTTTTTTCAGTACTGGGGATGGAACCTTGGGGCATTCTACCTCCAAGCTACAGCCCCAGCTCTATTTTTTATCCTTTATTTTGAAACAGGGTCTCACTAAGTTGCAGAGGGCCTCACTAGGTAGCTGAGGCTGGCCACAAACCCAGATCCTCTGGTCTCAGCCTCCCAGATGCTGGGATTACACGTGTGCGCCACCACGCCTGGCTCAGCCTCAGCTACTTAGTGAGGCCCTCCACAACTTAGTGAGACCCTGTTTCAAAATAAAGAATAAAAAATCAGACTGGGGGTGTAGCTCGGAGGTAGAATGCCCCTGAGTTCCATCCCTAGTACTGCAAAAAAAGAAGTCAGATGCCATGCCATCACTTCTCTGACATGGTACTGGGAGCAAATTGCACAAGAATGTGTGACTGCTAGGAGGCAGGATCAATGGAGGCCATCTTGGAGGCTGCCATCTTGGAGACTGGCTTCCATACCTTTTCCTGGAAGCTACTGGAGCACAGATTCCCAAACTCATTTGGTGCTATGTCCTCAATCCTTTTTAATTTCTTTTCTTTTCTTTTCTTTTTTTTTTTTTTTTTGTGCGGTACTGGGGATTGAACTCAGGGGCATTCTACCTCCAAGCTATAGCCCCAGCCCTATTTTTTATTCTTTATTTTGAAACCGAGTCTCACTAAGTTGCGGAGTGCCTCACTAGGTAGCTGAGGCTGGCCGAGAACCCAGATCATCCAGTCTCAGCTTCCCAAATGCTGGGATTACAACAAGCGTGGGCCACCACACCCAGCTTAATTTCTTATTTTGAGACACAGTCTCTCACTTAATTTCTCAAGCTAGCCTTCTGTCTCAACCTCCCAAGTAGCTGAGATTACTCCTATTCGCTTTTCCTTCCATTCCTCTTCCTTCCCATTCCTTCCCTTTCTTCTTCATTTCCTTCTCAGTTTAGATAACTCAAGAGGTGAAAGGACACTGTGCCAAGATACATCAGCTACTGGCCTCTGAGGAGAGTGCGAGGGAGGGACGGGTCAGCCGCAGGAGGCTCATCAGTGGTGGGCACGCTAGCTCTGAAAGATGTGGAGTGATTTGTACAGAGATGGTGTGTGGAAGAGATAATGAAATTGAGAGATTGACAAAATGAAAAAAAGTGCTAAATCAATTGGAACAACGAATAATTAAATTGAAAGTAATGAGAACGAGATTTCCCACTATTGGAGAAGGCGTTGGCATGCTTGGAAAAGGGCAAGAACAACATGAGCCTTGACGTGTTGAATTACAATCGATCAGAGGCAACAGTATAAAGCCCTGAGTTTAAGATTTTCTTCAATAGAGCTATTCTCAGACTGTTCCTTCCTCAGTGAGCAATGAGCCAGTTGGCACTGGAGAGCTTAGTTATAGTAGAAGAAGGGTAAAAAATATTTTTCTTCTTGTTTTCTCTTCAGCATTACTGAGCAAAATCAGAGACTAAAAGGAAGACTATCCTAAGTGAAATTAAAACAGGTTAGGCACGATGGTACACACCTGTAATCCCAGTACTTGGGAGGCTGAGATAGGAGGACTGTAGGTTTGAGGCCACGCTCAGCAACTTAGTGAGACCCTGTTTCAAACTAAAAAATAAAACAGAGTTGGGGGTGTAGCCCAGAGGTAGAATGCCCCTGGGTTCAATCCCCAGTACCACAAACATAAATAAATAAAAATTTGTGTGTGTGTGTGTGTGTGTGTGTGTGTGTGTGTGTGTGTGTGGTACTAGGGATTGAACCCGGGGACATTCTACCTCTCATCTACACCTTCAACCTTATTTTATTTTTTCAGTTTGAAATAGGGTCTTACTAAGTTACTGCGGACCTCAGGAAGTTGCTGAGGCTGACCTTGAGTATGGGCTCCTCCTATCTCAGTTTCCCAAATACTAGGATTACAGGCGTGTACTACCATGCCTGGTGCACACACAAATTTAAAAAATAATAAAACATGTTTACTTACATTAAAACTATTCAGAGAACACAAAAGGAAATGTAAACAATGGCTCCAGTATATATGTAATGAATATGGAATAATTCTGTATACATGCTGTGTGTAATCGAATCTATTGCAGTATATATGTCATGCTGTGGCAAACGCTCTAGGAAAAAAGAGCCTGCAGTTTGAGCGCAAGAAAAATATCCAGTGGAAGCTGAAAACAATATTCTGGCTGGCAGTAAAATTGCACAGCTGGTGCCATTTAGGGGAATAAAAAGGATATTTTTATTGCCTAGCAATTTTTTTTTTTTTAGAAAGGCTTTAGAAAAAGTAAAAATGAAAAAGCTCCAGGTTCTTTAAAATATTTTTGTTAACTTGAATCTTAATGTTCTCCATTTTCCTCCATAGACCTAATAATTCCAGTCAATATCCCAAGGCAATTTTTATTTTAAAACTTGAAGCCAGGCATGGTGGCGCCCACTTGTAATCCTAGTACTTGGGAGGCTGAGACAGGAGGATCACAGGTTCAACGACAGCCTCAGTAATTTAGTGAGGCTCTCAGCAACCTAGTGAGATCCTGTTTCCAAATAAGAAATAAAATAGGTCTATGGGTATAGGTCAGCGGTAAAATGCCTCTAGGTTCAATTCTTGGTACCACCGAAGTAAGTAAATAAATAAATAAAACTTGAAAAAAATGATAATTACGTAGTATAATTAATGACACTAGAAAGTAATGAGGGGAAAACAGCCCTACCCGTAACCCAAATGTATTATAGAATAACAATAACCTTAAAAGAATGGTAGTAACATTGGAAGAAGAGATCACTGATAGCCAGGCGAGGTGGTGCATGTCTATAATCCCAGTACTTGGGAGGCTGAGACACAGGAGAATCACAGGTTCAAGGCCAGCCCATTTCAAAATAAAAATAAAAAATAGGTCTGGAGGGAGCCGGGCGTGGTGGCGCACGCTTGTAATCCCAGCATTTGGGAGGCTGAGACCTGAGGATCCGGGTTCGAGGCCAGCCTCAGCTACCTAGTGAGGCACTCCACAACTTAGTGAGACTCGGTTTCAAAATAAAGAATAAAAAATAAGGCTGGGGGTGTAGCTCGAAGGTAGAATGCCTCTGAGTTCAATCCCCAGT
>PVLC010012433.1:0-44252 GCA_004027655.1 Graphiurus murinus
GAGAGAGAGAGAGAGAGAGAGAGAGAGAGAGAGAGAGAGAGGAGAGAAAGAGAATATGAGAGGGAGAGAGAGGGGAGGTGAGGAGAGGTGAAGAGAAGAGAACAGGGATAGAAGGAGAGGAAAGGAGAGAAGAGAAGAGGAGAGGAAAAGAGAGGAGAGAGAAGGAGAGGAGAGAATAAGAGAGGAGAGGAGAGAAGAAGAGAGAGAGAATGAGAGGAGATGAGGGAAGGTGTAGTCTCCAAGGCCACGCCTCCAGTAACCTGCTCCTTCTAGCCACATTGTACCTGCCTACAGTTACTCCCTCAGTAAATCCATTCCAGTTATTAATCCACCAAGTGAATTAATCTGTTAGAGGCCTCATGATTCAGTATCTCACCTCTGAATGTTGCTGCATTGCCAACACATGAGTTTGGGGGAGACATTCTAAAGTCAAAATTGCACCATAGAAGCTTTTGCCACCAGGGACATTACATTTTAGTTAGAGGGACTGCCTTCGAGAGCTTCTGCAACCCACTAGTCACATGACCTTGATCCAGTTACATTCTTCTCTGAACCACAGTTTCCATTAATTATAAAATGAGAAGACAGTCACCTTTCTCTGAGCTGAAGGGGAGATGGACGGAGAGCCCCTATGAAAGGGGCATTGGGCAGGAAGTAGACTGAGTTTCCCTAAGGCTAAAGGGCAAAGCCCCTCTTGTCCTCAGAGAGATGGCTGCTGGGCTCTCAAAGAGTTTCGGAGGATCAGAATCCATAGCTTTGCCCTCAGCTTTGCAGCCTCAGAAACGTGAGTGGTCAGCGTGTGAGAACAGAGCCGTCACGCAGGGGTGGGCGGACCTCATCAAAGCTCACAGGCTGAGGAGGGCAAGCAGAATGCCGAAGCAGACATCCACCTCAGATAAAAGAGGCCATCCTCGCATAGCCTCTCTTTGTGTCCACATTACAAAATAAGATGGGTCAGAATCAGAGGATGCTGGAGAAATGGGCACAGACACAAAGTGGTTGGTTATATACTTTCAACATTTCATGTATTTCAGAGGTAATCCCTGGAGTCCAGTCTCTGTCTCTCAGTCTCTCTGTCTCTCTCTCTCTCTCTCTCTCTCTCTCTCTCTCTCTCTCTCTTTCTCTCTTTCTCCCTCCCTGCAAAAGAATGCCAAGCAGGGATTCACGTTGATTGCATCCCCCCTGAGTATTCTCTCTCCTGTTTGGTGTATAATAAGCACTGCCAGGATCTTGCTTTAACACGCCCTGAGTGATTGCTGGCCAGAGTGTCTCTTCTATCCACAGACCAACGCCAGCTGGGCATTTTCCTGGTGCTGTGACCAGGGAGTCACGGGGCCCTTCACTTATCTCCACACTCATCCATTAGATGTTAATGTCATCATGTGAAGTTCGGAAAGCAAGCTTTTCCCCCTGGGTTCTGAGAGAACGCTTCCCAAGTCCACATGACAAAAGGTTAAACAAATATGTCATTGTTCTTATGTAACTGATGATTTAAGGATATAGCTACCTAATGCGTTGAAAGCCATTTGCCCCAGGTTGTATTCATTGGCTTTGTGTGCTGACATTTCTTTGACACTCCAAATCCTCTCTCCATCCCACTCCACCCTCTTCCTACCTTAGAACGTTGACCTTTATGGAATCCTTCCATGAACTCCTCTACTCTTCGCTTCCAGTTGGCAGAAAGAGACCTGGCAGAAAATTAAGGGGTTGAAGAGAATTCTCTGTGGTTATTTATTAGCTTTGGCTCTGTTGGGCTATTTGTGTTGTTCAAACAAATGTCACTACTTCTCTCAAGAAGTGATCCCCAAGAAGACCTCTCTATCTATTTATTTTTGGTACTGGGGATTGAGCACAGGGTCATTCTACCTCTGAACTACACCCCCAGTTCTTTTTTTTATTTATTTTTGAAATACTGTCTCGCTAAGTTGGTGAACATCTCACTAAGTTGCTGAGGCTGGCTTCAAACCTGCAATCCTCACTGTCTCAGCCTCCCAAATACTGGGATTGCAGGTATGTGCCACCACTTCTGGCTCCCAAGTAGACTTTTAAGGGTTGATCACTGCTTGTCTCCTCAGCCTTAATTATGGCTCAGCAATTAATTAATTGCTACCATTTTCTCTTAGTTATTGCAATATCCCTCTTGCGTCTCACATTTTCAGAGTCCCTTTGTAAATAAGCCATCTTTGAAATTTTCTAATATGAGTGAGTTATCTGCTCCATGTTAGTTTCCTGAATGACATATTTTGCTTTGATTTTAATGCTTGTGATTTTCTATGTAGATTTTAAGTGGCAAGTGAATGAACTTGTGGCAGAACTACTTCCAAGGGATGACATCATCTGCTACCCAGAATCCACCAAGGCATGACATCATCCACTACCCAGAATCCAACACAGCCTGGTGCTCTTCCACATGCCCCAGGCAGCCACTGCATGGTGAGTGGGTGCCAGAGTGTGTGGGAACAGGACATTAGCAGACATAGAAAGAATCTGGCCTACCAGCATCCAAGAGCAGCATGTTAGAGGCCAGCTGTGGTTACAGGGGAGGGTTCATCGGCGAGATCCCCAAAGAGAAGAAAGCATGTGGAGTCACCATCAGGAGGAGAGCAACAGCAGCTTTATTCTACAGACTTGTTCCTTATAGGTTCTGGGCGAGATGGCACAAGGTCACACCGGTGTGACATGTGCAGGAGTATTGCATTTTGCCCAGTGGTACTTACACAACTATATACATGTCTGCTGCTGCGCGGGATGACCTGCCTAGTCATGCTTGTATAGCTAAGCGCTCATCTGTGGCTGTGCCAGATGAGAAGGATCATGTCCTTACACAGAAGTAAGAAAATTTTCATCTAGTGTCTTTTCATAAATTATTGGCTCGTGATTTGTAGTGCTAAAAAGTTCCTTAAAGACCCCAACCTTTCATTTCCAGTGTGAAAAAGCAAGCCTTGTGCTGGAAAGCTGTTGAAGAATGACATTTCAGAGAGCCCCGTCAGGGACTTCCAGGGGAAGGCAGCTGCTCCTTGGTTTACAGAACAAGACTTCCACCAGGGATTTTAAACATTTAGGGCATTTTATTTGCTTAATGCAGAAACTGTATCAATTTGCTTCCAATTTAGATTCCCATTAAAATACATTAGAAAGGCATAGAAATGAGGTTTTTTAACATATATCTGCTATGTATGTACATGTATATGTATAACATGCTGGCATCCATGTGAATGTGTTTATACAGATGGGCCTTTGGGACTATATGTATATATGTATACAGATGCGCACACACATATATATGTGTGTATATATATTTTTATCTTTTCTTTAGCCTCAGACTTGGTTCTCATTAGTTCAGCTCACTTGCTCTAGCCCTGGGCATGTGCCTCTCTTCCTGGCTGGTTTAGCATTAACATTTTGGGAATTGTGACAAGCTCTTTCAAACTGTGAGGACAGAGTTGGATATTCAATAAAAAAATAACCTATCAAATCACATTTTCCCTGATGTGGGTTAACTTACAAAAAAGTAAGAAAAGTTATTTCTTAAACTTGCTATCTGAGGGTGAAAAAGAACTCAAGGCAATACCAGAATATCGAAATTCAGGCAAAATCCTGAAGTTTCAGTTCACCAAAGCCTTGTCGCGCAAGCTTTGACTTTTGAATTCAAATTCTAGATGGAGTGATTTTTATGCATTTGAAGTTTCCTCTTGTCACTTGAGACTGTGAAAAACAAACATTCTCTATGTTGACAGAATTTTCCTATTTGGAAAAAAAAAATTGAGTTTAAAAGTCCAGATTTCTCTGCAAAAGCATACTGTGCTTAAAAATCTGAGACATTAGTCAAATGTAAACCCAGCCCCTTGAGAGCCCAGACTCCGGGAGTCAAGTAGCGGAGTGTCATCTCAACTACCGTTTCTCCCTGGAGATCTGGGGACACAGTGCTGTCACCAGCCTTGGGCTCTTGATTCAGTGACAGAAAAGAAAATGACTCTTCAGAAACAAAGACGGGAGCAGAATTCACCAGAAGGATGTGAAGACCCCTGAGCAGAGGGACTCTGGGACGCTGAGGAGGACGACACAAGCCGGGCATCCTAGGAAGTCTGTGTAGCATGATACCTCCTAGCAGACACCGGCGAGGAAGCCGCCACCGCAGTGGTGGCCATGATGGCTTCAGCCACCCTTTGTCATGTGTTCCGGTCAGCATTCTTGCAGCTATAATCTAGAAGACTGACCGTGTAACTTGAGGAAAGAAGATTTATTTTCTTACAGTTTCAGGTTCAGGTCCTGTGAGGCCGGGACCGTGGAACTCAGAGCATGGCGGCGGGAGGCAGAGAGAGGGAGAGCGCATGGGCTGCGCTCCTCACGTCATGGAGGTCGGAAGCAAGGGAGGGCCAGAGCCGGGGAGGAGGAGCAACTCTAATCCCCAAGGCCGCACCCCAGGGACCCAGCTCCAGCCACACACTCTATCAGCCCAAGCACAGCCGAGATGAGTTCATTATGGTGGATTTATCTGCTGCTGCAATTACACTCCTCATGACTCAATTCCATCAGCTCCAAGCTACGAGCTCTTTAAGGGGCTGTTCTCTATCTGACCATAAGAGCATATAACACTAGCTTGATTTTGAGATCCCAGGAAGCAAATACTAACAGCCAGAATAAGGCGAGGGGCTTGAAGCTTGGCTTTCAGGAATAGAGAGAGGGAAGGGTCTACCCACCTTCTGTTGGCTTTTTATAGTGAGGAGAAACGTTCTATGCCACCCTTAAAAATGCACCCAATAACCAATAAGCCGACTGTGGTGGCGCACACTTGTAATCCCAGCATTTGGGAGGCTGAGACTGGAGGATCCAGGTTCGTGGCCAGCCTCAGCTACCTAGTGAGGCACTCTGCAACTTAGTGAGACCCTGTTTCAAAATAAAGAACAACAAAAAAAAGTAGGGCTGGGGGTATAGCTCAGAGATAGAATGCCCCTGAGTTCAATCTCCAGTACTGCAAAAAAAAAAAAAAAAAAAAGTGCACCCAATAGAGGGAGACTCCCAAATAATAGGCAGGGTGGCTGGACGGCGATCAGCCCCAAACCTTCAAAGCACACACCCAAACAATCACCCTCTCTGCTGCCTAAGACTAGGTCCCACCCAGGCAGATGGACAAGGAGACCTTGTCATCATTTATCTTTAGTATTTAACACAGATGAGAATTCCCAACCCCTTAACATGCAGAGCCAGAACAGGAGGCTGAGCAGATTTTCAACCTAAGTGGGAGCCAGTACTGAAAGTGTGGACCTTGAAGGCGGGAGACTGTGGGCGGTCTGCTGGTCCTCGTGCTTGGAGCCTGTCTCTATAGCCATGTCAGCCACCCACCTTATCCTGGTTTCCTCCTCTGCAGAAGGGAGCTCACACACATCGCTCAGCTCCTGACTCACTGTCGCAATCAGATGAGATGGTGTGTGATTAAATGACATGGAGTTTACAGAGCTCTGGGTACCACCTTGGTCTAGAGTTAAACCCTAATCGCTGTAGCTCTTTTCATTGACACAAGCCTCTGTGGCAGGGGAGTAAACTGAGCTCACAATTCTCTGAGCCACCTTCACCACCAGATCACCACCACCTTAGCTCTGTCTGCTAAAAACACCCACGTTGTCATCACACGTAAACACAGTCATTGACATCACCTGGTAACTCCAGGACGAGCTGAGCTCCAGCGAGCTGCTTCCCTAGTTGGTGCTCTCTCAAACAGGAGACCTGGGTTAGCGGTTCTTGCAACTGCACCAGAACAGTTCCCCACGCTCCAGTACTTTTATATATTTGGCTGAACTCATTTGAAACTTATACTTAAAACATCATCAGTTTATATAACAGGATGGTTTATACTGACCCCTCAATTCTAGAAGTGCTCTTGCATTGAACATGGGTACTGCCTTGGGGTCTGGGAGGACATTTTGATAGCTTTCTGCCATTGCTGATGTACCGGTATGTACCGAGGGAAATCTCAGCGTCTACTGAGGAAGATACTCAGCTGCCGAACCAGTAGAGAGAAAATCAAGACGTTGCCGAGTAACAGAGGAGGAGCGGTGAGCTCGGGAGTGACAGACAGGCCGCTGACAGCCGCGCTGGAGCTTTAGCATGGTACCTGCCGATAAGTGCTGGTGTCTTGGTCCACGTAAAGAACATGAAGCCTGCCCTCCGTGTGCGTTTTTCCAACTTGCCTCCCATGGTGGGATCTACTGGGCCAGGATCCCAAGCCCGGGCTCAGGATGGAGACTGGGCATCAAGGCTGACACTGGCCTGGCATCCCGGAAACAGTGGTGACTGCAGCCAGAGGCCCGGGCAGAGGGGCGGCGGTCTGGAGTCCTTAGAGGAAGGTCCAGATGTGGAAGCAGGTGACACAGGAAGCCGAGGGTGTGAGCGAGAGAGGTATCCATGCTGGGGGCAGAGCTGGGATCTGGAGGGACCACTTGGGCACCAGAGCACCACAAGGCCTGTTGCCAGAGCAGGTAGGACTGGCTGCTGGGGTGCCTAGCCGTCCCAGAGACAGTGGGATTCCCTGTATGGTAATTTTCCTTCACCTGGCAATTTGTTCTTTTCTCAGCAGGACTTGGAAATCTACCTACTGTGAAAAACAAACTAAAATAAATCAAATGTGCCAGGTATGGGTGGTACATGTCTGCCATCCTGGTACTTGGAAGGCTGAGACAGGAGGATCACAGGTTTGAGGCCATCCTCAGCAACTTAACTTGACTCTGTCTCAAAATAAAATAAAAATAAAAAAATAAGAAAGGCTAGGGTGTAGCTCAGAGGTAGGATGCCCCTGGATTCAATCTGTAGTACCAAATTAATTAATTAATTAAAATAAAACTAATGAACGAAGCAAAGGCTAATGCTGTCCCTCAAAGAGGCTTGCAAATGTTCCAGGGCCATTTGGAACACAAGGGCAACTTGAAGTCCAGTACGGGCAGCAGCATCTGGGATTGTCCTCTGCTTGTCCAAAATCAGGCTCATTCAACATTCTACCACCTTCTTCCTGTGAGTCATAAAAGGCCCAGCTCAAGTTCAGTGGCCTCCAAGTACTGATATGGGCCTCAAAGAGTTGATATGGGTAGCCAGGCACGGTGGCATCCCAGTACTTGGGAGGCTCAGGGTGTAGCTTGGAGGTAGAATGCCCCTGGGCTCCATCCCCAGTACCGCAAAAAAAAAAAAAAAAAAAAAAAAAAAAAAAAAAAAAAAAAAAAAAAAAAAATAGCTGCTGCTACAATCCCGCTGGTGCTTGGGCTTTCTGAACTCCAGGAGCTATGATCTACAGAACCAAACACAACACGTATGGAACAAAGATGTCGCCTCCCCTCGAAATGCGAAAGTGGCCTGAAAGCTCGCCCGGCCACTGGACCAAGGCACACCAGCGGCCGACTTCAAATCAAGTAGAATGCATGTATGTTTGTATCACTTTGAACCTTCCTGTGATGCATAATTACATCGCACAATGTTTAAAAATTGATCTACTACTTAAGAAAAAAACTTACTGATGGCATTCAGGGCTCCGCACAACCCCTGTTAACAGCCCTCCCGGTTTCCTGGGGACCTTGTTAGGAATCGACACCTCCTGCTCACTTACGTGCTAACGTTTTTCCTTAAGATGTTGGCTCCCTCACCAAAGAGACCGCTCAACACCCAGGATCGCTTGAGGAACCTGAGTTTATTAATGCACCTTCATCTTCCGTGCTGAATATTTTTAATCTTGTAAATCAGTAACCAGCCGGTGTGATTGCTGCTGATTTTAAATACTTCGCGGTGTTTTGGAATGGGTTTCACAGAGCTGCAATCTGATGAACAGACATGTAATAAAAACACATCCTCCTATCATTTCTTTTTGCCTTAAACACATTTTCCTTGCACAATTTGGCAAAAAGGCAGATACTTACAGAGCAAGTTCTTTTGGTGTTTATATTTCTCCTGGCAAAGCTCCAAAGAGCATTTAGCAGCGTCTGAATCAGCCAGAATGTGAGGCCGCAGACCGCTGCGTTCCGCCTGCATCCGAGAACCCCCGCAACCCTCCTTGAGCCAGGAATGCCTTCGCAGTGCATGTCCAAGTCATGGGCTGCGTAATGTCACCCTCTCCACCCAGGAGACAGCTGAGACACTCGGTCCTGCCAATGTGGCATACAGAGAGCCAGGCTGCCCCTGTAGACAGGAAAGGAGAAAGAATATGGTGACTTATTTTATTCATCTTACATCTTAGAAACGTCTGCCAGGATTGCCCATATCTTTGTAGATATGTGGGGAAATGGAATGGTGCGGCGTGATTAGTATCTCTTCACTGGCAATCGCTTCTAACAGAGGTGCCAAGGGCCAGCTGATTCTCAATGACACCGACCCGCTAAGCTTAAAAAGAAAAAAGAAAAAGTGGAATATAAAGATGAAATTGATTTTGGATATTTTTGAATCAGAAGATCCTAAAAGTCAATTTGTCTTTCTTTATTAGATTTGATGCGTGTCTGGGGAACACCACACATCTACAGCTTTTCTCGCCCTGAGCACAGTGTGTTTTTAGGTCTTCCTTCCCTGTTCTTCTTGGAAACTCTTTGTGGATTCGCTACACTCATGAGTTTCCAGGTCGAAGTCACACAGAAGGAAGAGCATGCTGGTGTGGGAGAACTGGAAGCTCAAGCCATTGCTTCAAGAAATTCCAAGTCGGTGAGGTGTGCACGTCTGTAATCCCCATATTTGAAGGCTGAGACAGGAGGATCACAGGTTTGAGGCCAACCTTGGCAGCTTAATAGGCCCTGTTTCAAAATAAAAAATAAAATAGGACTGGGGTGTGAATCAGAGGTAGAAAGCCCCTGGGTTCAATCCCCAGTGCCAAAAGGAAGGAGGAGGGAAGGAAGGGAAAAAGGAAGGAAGGAGGGAAGGAAGGAAGGAAGGAAGGAAGGAAGGAAGGAAGGAAGGAAGGAAGGAAGGAAGGAAGGAAGAAAATATGAAGCCAACAACGGGCTATGTGTGGGCATTCATCTAACACAGGTAGAGAAGACGTCATTCTACAGGGACCATCCATCTTTTGACAGTCTTGAGATACTAGTAAAATTAAACTTATAAAAATTAAACTTATAAACACAAGTATTTTTAAAATTTACTTTCACTGCCTTTGCTTACAGATTGTGTGTGTGTGTGTGTGTGTGTGTGTGTGTGTGTGTGTGTGTGTGTGTGTTTTGAGGGTATTTGCATATAAGTAAATATATGCAATGCAAAACTGGTTTACAAACTGCCCCCAAACAAACTTCTGAGCATATTAACTTACTTCAAGGTAGGCCAGGCATGCGAGAAAGGCTCACTTATTTGTATATTTTCTCCAACTCTGTTTTCTTCTCAGGAATCGGAAGAGAGTATTCCCTGGAGCCTATTTATAATGATGCCTCGGGTCCTGCTCTCTGTCCCCTTTGGCTGTCCTCCTGAAGCAGAGAAGTATGTGCACACAGCACACCAGGTATTACTTTCATATTCTCAGAAATACTAGAATACATTAACGCAAACAGGAAATCCAAACACAGCGGAATGAACACACTGATCATCACCAGGGCATGCAGACACAGCTCCTCCTGACTCTCCTTACAGTGCTCCTCAGGATTCGTGAGCGCTGTGTCTCTGTTCTCACTGTCTGCGTGAATGGCCAGCTGGGCACTGGTGCGACCTGGCGTGTTAGCTGTTGATGACGGTCACATAAATTATAGACCGAGATCCGTCTCACTTGGACAACATCATGTCACCGAATCCTTGGGCTTGTTAGACAATGGCATTTCCAAAGATGAGGTTCTTGGGGTTTCGTTTTGCTGGCCAGAACCCAAAGAAAACTTACTCCTCTGGCTCGAGCCCTAATTGCATGCTAACCCACATGACAACCGTTCATCATGTCTGCTTTTTCCTTTTTCTACTATTTGGAAACCAGTTCACCAACGGAAAGTGGTTGCACTCTTATGCAAAACGTTAAAGAAACTGAAATGTGGGAATGAAGCTTTTCTCGAAGACGCAAAGCTACTGAAGGGCTGGGGGGGGGGGGAGCCTGGGTGTCCGCTCCAGCCAAGCCCTCCGTGTGTGCGGCCAGTGTGCACCTGGCTCAAAGACACAACTCAGATGTCACCCGCTATCACACTCTTTCAATGGGCGCAAGTGCAAATGTCTCCGTATGAAATGCCATCTTTCTAATTATGCTTTCCAAATTCAGGCACGGTCATGCAGCAGACCGAGGTGCACACTTTTCTAAACTCTAACGATTATTAAGAAAACAAAGCTACTCTAAGCACCTTGACTCGTCCCGTTGGCTAAAACCACAGAAGTAAACATGGCCGGTTGCCATGAGGAAATAATACAAACTAAAGGGTCTCCTTCAAAGTCCTCAGCAACTCAGTGTTTTCCCTTCTCCCAGAGGGATTGGAATTTTTTTATTTATTACAATAGCAATTCAAGAGTGGGGATGATTTTGTTTATCTATTGGGGAAAAATATGGTGAAAGGGATTTGATCTACAGGGTCTTTGGGAGACATCTTTTGGGACGTCAGGCGTAGCTTTCTGTCCAAGATAAACCCACGTGACATTCCTGACAAAGTTCCTGAAGGGACAGAAGCATGAGTGATGGGTAAGCAAAGAAGACGGGAGTATCCAAACGAAGGCAGATGATTTATTTATCATTGGGGAGGTAGGTATTCCTAAATTATTGAGTTAAAACTTTAGTTCTAAAAAGAAGTCCGAGAGAGGGTTTGGAAGCAGATGGGGATTTACCAAAAGTGGATGAAGGAAACCTGGGCGAAAGGATAACAGAAGGATTATGTTTGTCACGGAGTCCATTAGAGGCTAGTGCAATTTCATTGCCCTGTGGATCTGTCTCTAAATTTGGAAGTAAAAATCGCGGATGCAATGAAAACAACTAACCTATTTAAGCTTTCATCTTTCATGTGTCAATATTAGGTTGAAAACATAACTCGATGGCCTGAAAGGTAGGGAACCTAGATGGAGCAACACATCCCTGGACTAATTTTTCATCGCTCCTTGGGAGAGTTCCTGCGTGCCTGTTATCTCCACCACCCACAGTTTCTTTCTCTCTTCATCATCTACTCCTAGGTACTAGCCCGCACATGTGCCGATGCTTGGTTCTTCCTGCGGGGTCCCGAGGATCTGGACCAAGACCAAGCCTTCAAAAAGCCTGCAGAGCCAGAAACTGCTGCAGGTGTTCAGTCCTTATTTTGTTGTTGTTGTTGTTGTTTAATTGATTCACTTGGATTCAATTTGTAGGTTCAAGGCCAGCCTCAGCAACTTAGTGAGACTCTGTTTCAAAATAAAAAATAAAAAGGGCTGGGTTGTAGCCCAGAGGTAGAATGCCCTGGGCTCAATCTCCAGTACCAATAATTAATTAATTAATTAGTTAATTGACTAGAATACAAATAGTTAAAACAACCAGGTGATCAAAGTCCATGGGACCAGGCGAGGCAGACGGTTAACAGCGGTGGTCTAGATGCCAGTCACGGGCCTGAGGACTGGACTGTGTCACGGGCTGGGGGATGTCCCCAGCAGTGGCTCTGACACCAAAGGAGATGGCGTGTGCATACAGTGACTCGATTAGAAGCCAGCACTCCAGCCCACAGAGGCAGAAGGGAGTATGCTTGGAAGGAAGTTGGTCTTGGGACATGCCCAAAAGAGTAAGCACCCAGTACCAGTTTGTTGGATCCAAGGGTCCGAGAGGAAGAGCGGGCAGGGAATCTGGACCCTGAACAAAGCTCCTAATTTCAAGCGACAAAGCTCTCCATTAAGAGCTCCTGCTCACAGTCTCTGAATGAGTTCTGATTTATTTCAAGAACACATTTTTTCCCCCAGCCCTGAAATAAGTGTGAACCGAACTGTGAAAAACAGACCTTGACCATATTGTTGTCACTATCAATTCACAGCAACAAGCTTCAGTTTTGAATTATCACCCTCTATTTCGTTTTTACATTGAAGGATTTGGAGATGTAAAAAAAAAAAAAAAAAACTCTCTCATCAAGATGACTCAAAAGATTTTCGTGTATGAAATCCTGCCCGTCCTTCTCCTAGCCTGTGGGTTTGCCAGCATCTCGTCTCCTCCCACGAACAGTGATCAGTGGGACGAGCCTAATGAGAGGCGACCTTCCCCTGGGCCTCGGGAAAGGGCTCTGCCACATGCCCGCACCCTGCATAATGAGCCCGAGAGCCACCTGGGGATTCCCGTCCTCCGCAGACCTCAAGAACAAGCTGAGCCCGTCCTCCCTCATCTTGTTCCAAGTCAATCTGAATGCATTACAAACCACAGAGTTGCAAATTGTATTTGATTATTTATAACCATGAAATAAATGGAATAATGTAGGTCTTGTGAGTTTTTTTCTTTTCTCAATGACGGATAAAGCAAGGAACAGAAACTTCCCTCGTGGGGCTCAATGGTTAACGTGTGATGAATTCAGAACAGTCTTACATTTGACAACTTTTTCTGAAGGCGTTGAAACCAGTTTCCAGGGTTTTATGGTGCCTACGGTTTCTCCAAACTTTTAAGTTTTCTAGCCCTGAGCTCTTACATAAAGCACCAGAGTTCAGAGAGATACATAAATTTGGGAGAAAAATACATATTTCTTTTCTCTGGGCGACTCATCTCCTCAAGGCAGAGGCTACAAAATAGCAGCTTTTCACCTGCTTCTAATTTGGTAGAAAGGCAAAAATAATATGCCAAGATATTTACTTCTGAAATCATGCTATAAGAATACAGAGATGAAAGGAAGCCGGGAGTTGCTATCTGTCATTGGTTCCTCTTGATTAAAGGTAGGGTACCTTGCGACCTGGGCAAGCCACATCAAAGACTTCATTAGGCCAGCAGGTGCGGGGCCAGGTCTGACGACAGTGCCGCTCTGATGTTAATACGCTTTCACTTGATTAAAGTCCAGACTCCTCGCAGTGGAGTAATACGGAGAAGCAGCGCTCTTCCCAGCCACACGGCGCCTCCTCTGTCCGCCTCTTCCTCTCCTTTGTGAAGCTTCCGACAACTGGACAGCCAACTTCTTTTGTTGTGGTGGTTGCTGCTGTTATTAACGGCCAGCTTTTGTAAATTACGTGCACGGCCTTGTGCCGGAACCTTTATGTATTTGATAACCATTCGATGCTCACACTGAGACTGTGAGATGGGTTTTCATGATAAGGAAGTGGTGGACCTTCGTCCCCACAGAAAGAAGGGGCAGGAAGGTAGTATCGAGGAGCCCCGCCAGCTAGCCTGCCTCCTCGTTTCCGCGTCCGACCACTTTGTCCTGCAAGTTCCTCACGTCCAGGGCCTCAAGGGCTTTGTGACCAAACAAGAGACTTGCAAAAGCTATGGTGGTGCCTGCATATCCACGTGCATACGGCAATAGCCACGACAGGCAAACTATGGAACCAGCCGAGGCGTCTGTCGACGATGAATGATTACAAAACTGTGGTCTATGCACACAAGGGAATTTCACTCACCCATAAAGAAGAGCAAAATTATGTCATTGGCCTGGTGAGAGGGATTTGATCTACAGGGTCTTTGGGAGACATCTTTTGGGATATCAGGCTGGAAAATGGATGGAACTAGAGAATATTAGGCTAAGCACGATCAGCCAGGCTCAGAAAGTCAAGGATCCTATGTTTTCACTCATATGGGGAAGCTGCAGAGAAATTGGGAAACCAAAGGGACTTGGATAAAGGCGGGGAGACACTGGTAGAAGAGAAGAAGGGGACCGGAGGAGGGAGGTGGGGAGGGGGAAAGGGGGCTTAGTGGAGGGAATAGTTCAAAGATGCAATGCTCATATCTGAAGTTATCAATACCAACTTCAGTATGTGCAGAGAGGCGAAAGGAGGGAGAGGGGATCCGGCTGGAAACACACCACGCGCTCTGTGGACGTCTATTTCTAGCACTCTGAACTTCATTATGATGTTTAACTATAATGCACCAATTTAAAAAATCAAGATAAAAAAAGTTATGTTGACCTGAGAAACAGCAGTTGCTATTAAAGCAAGATCTAAGGAGAGGGGAAAAAAAAAATAACTGATTCTCTTCCTTCTGATCCTAAATCTCAGAATCCTCACAAAGCAGTCTAAATGAGCCCAAGCCTTCCTTTCCTCCGCCCACTCTAAAACATTCCTAATCCTATACTATTCCCCTAAGGGTTAGGACGCCATGATCTTACACTGTAGCAGCGGAAGGGAAAGGGAAACAGTAAATGCGAGAAGCTTCCACCCCACACTGCCAGGACCTTTTCCAAGAACACCTGCGTTTGCACAGGCAGACGTGGGAACTGTATGTAATTGCCTCTCCAGCAGACATTAAGGCTGCGTTCTGCCAACATTCCCATCCAACATGTGCAAACGAGTTACTCATAGGATGCTCGAAACTATTCCACTGAGAGAAATCTGCTCTGTCCATTAGCTGCGCCTTCTCCCCAGCACAGGGCCAATGACGGTAAGTAGCCTCGCTTGGAAAAGAGGATGTGTTAGAAACGCAGGGTCTCCATTACGCCTAGAATCAGGAACAGGATATCCACTGGGTCTACCCAAACAGCTGTGTCTCCGGAAGTCAGCAAATTGACATGAAGTTGCCGCTGAAACAAGTATGCTTACCACGGAGAACTCTTGTGCTTACGACGCTCTTTCTAAGCGGCAAAACTCCACGGTGTCACAAACAGACATGCACCATTGGTGGCCCAGCTGTACTTTGGGGTTTTATGGTATTCGCTAACTCTGGTCCAGCTTTCCCTGCCTGTCGTGCATTGTGTCTTCCAGAGATGGGGCGAGATTAACTAACTTCTGCTTAATACAAAAATAAATCCGCAGTTATCAAAATGCCCATGTGCTTTTCCTCTGGCTGACATTTTGTGTGGTAGGAAGAAAGGTAGACAAAAACAGCCAGAACCAGAGCCCAGGGCACTGATGTCTCAGCAACTGAGACTTTTCTTTCTTTCTTTTTTCTTTTTTTTCTTCTTTTATTGCTAACTTTCAGAAGTAATTAGGGCACTCGTTTCTAAGCTAATGTCTTCTAATGGTCACTTAATTCTGGACAAACTGCAGAGTGGAATGCTTTTGAAACTAGAATTAATTGTTTAAAAGACATTATTGGGATTAGTCTGGTAAATGTAGAGAGAAAAAAAGATCTTTTACTGAGACATTAAAAATAATGAAGTTCCCTCCAGTCCCAGACCTAATCCATTTTGTGGGCTACTTTTTTTCTTTTTTCTCTTTTTTCCTGAAAGTAATTGACCAAGGAATGAAGCAATACCAGAGATCTTTCCACCTGTTTATGGGAGTTCAATGGTGTTTCCTACCAGCATATCCCATCAGTCCCACTAAGTCAGGGAAAACACACAGCCAGGAGGTGTCACGATGCAATTACTTTCCTCTCCCTTTTTTTTTTCTGGCTAGTTTCAATAAAAATCCACTCAACATCACTGCTGTACTCGGGGTTCTGGAGAAAGCCAGTATAAGGTACTTTGGGGCTGGATCTGGAATGTCCCCAAAACTCCATCCGTTGGAAACAGGATCCCCAAGTTAGCAAGTTTCGGAGGTGGAGCTTTTGGTCAATGATTGGATCAGGAGGACTCTGACTTCATTCGTGGATGAACCTATCACATGGATGGATTTGATGTATTAGTCCATTGATAGCTGAATGGACTCCTGGCAGAGGAAGTAGGCCAATGGAGGTGTGCCCTGGAAGAGTTTATCTTCTGGCCCTTTCCTTTCTTTCTCTCTCTATCAGTGTCTCTCTATCTCTGTGCCTCTGTCTCTCTGTCTTTCTGCTTCTTGGCCACCACGAGTTGAGCAGCTTTCCTCCTCCACCCCCTTCGGCCGTGATATTTTGACTCACCTCTGGTCCAAAACAATGAAGCCAGCCCACCCAAGGACTGAGAGCTCTGAACCATGAGCCCACATGCATCTTTCTTCCTCTGAGTTGTTCTTATCAGGTCTTTGGTCTCAGCAACAAAAGGCTGACTGACACAGGTACAGAGGAGAACGTGTTTTACTCTTCTCAATCTCAGAGTCTGTTGAGAGGCAAAGGCATATGAATAGCAAAAAAAAAAAAAAAAACCTAAAAAAAAAAATGGAGGCAATTTCTGTAACAGAAAGACAGACAAGATTCTATAAGAATCAATAACATGAAGAAATATTAAATTAAAAAAAAGCTGGAGAAGCTTCAAAACCTTTAAGTGTGTGTGTATGTGTGTGTGTGTGTGTGTGTGTGTGTGTGTGTGTGTGTGTGTGTAGAACTCCCCATGGGTGAATTAAAAAAGGAAATAACCAAATAACTGCCCCCTGGGGAAAGTGGGACAAAGGAACAGAAGTAGGAAAGTGAACTTGTAGCACAAGGGTACGTGGGTGGAAGACAGGGAGTGTCATAGGTTACAGGGTAGATTGAGGTCATATCAGGGAAAATTCTGAATACTAAGAAAAGAGTCCAGACACTGGTGTCTAGACAATCGTGAATTATTAAGTTTTGAGTAGGAAACCACCACAAAGTTCGTGATGTGCTAAGTTTCTTTATTGCCATGGAGAAGAGAAGACAGCTATAATGAGGACAAATAAACACAAATCTTGGGGGGAATGGGGGGATAGAAAGGCAGAGCCCAGATCATCCATTGCATGGAGCTCCACTTTGCCATTTGGGTTAAGGGAACCATGCTCATTTCTCTTATCTGCTTTCTGATTCCCTATTGATTGTGAAGTGATGACATTCTCCTTTCTTTAATGCCATTAAGTATTTAAATATCAGCTGGATGTGGTGGTGCACGCTTGTAGTCCCAGCATTTGGAAGGCTGAGACCAGAGGATCTGGGTTCGCTGCCAACCTCAGCTACTTAGTGAGACCCTCTGCAACTTAGTGAGACCCTGTTTCAAAATAAAAAACAAAATAGTGCTGGGGGTGTAGCTCGGAGGTAGAATGCCCCTGAGTTCAATCCCCAGTACCACACACACACACAAAAAAGTATTTAAATATCAATTCAAAATTGAATCACCAGGCTGGACTTTCATCATGAGGTTTCACCCCAAATTTTCACATGACTGTTTGACATATGCAGATGAATGTGCTACTGATACTTCCACTCTGGTAGCCAAATTGAGTTTATCTGCTGCTAGATCCATGATTTCTTTTTTTTCAGTATTCTCATCACTTAACATTATCTTCATCTTCCAAATCTTCCAGACTAGAACTACAAAGTTATTTTAGACTGTGCTTTCTCTCAGCCCATCCACATAGAATACATCATCAATCCCATTACAAGTCCTCTCTTAATATCTCTTAATATCCCTTCAGCTCCCCTGGCACAGACCTATTGCAAGTTCACCTGCGTCATTTCCCCCTAGACTAGGAGAACAGTCTCTTAATTTGCTTCCTTATCTCCCGGCTCCTCCCTCACTAATCTTTCCTTTACTGTGAAACCTAGAACATGCATCAGATGGGTTAGGTTCTTCCTCACAAACCCTTTCGGTTGTTATTTTTATTAGTGCATTATGATTATACACAACAATGAATTCATTGTTACCTATTTGTACATACACATACATAATTTGGTCAGTTTCGTTTTCTAGTACTGTCCTTCCTTACAAACCTTGGATGGCTTCTCACTGGCCACACAATGAGCTGAGCCGCCCGAGTGTTCTCTAAAGTCCCGGATGATCTGGCCAAAACCTCCAGGCAATCACTCCATGCCTTCCACATCCCTCATTCCCCAAACACTTGAATTTAGTGTCTTCCCTCCACCTCAACCTTTCTCTCTGGGTTTGCCTGTTGAAATCCTATTTAGTTTTCAAGTACTAGCTTATATACTGTCTGATCCACAAAATCTTCCTCTTTTCCCTATCTTAGCTGAATAAATGGCTACTTCCTCTTTGTATAAATGCAATTTCTCAAGTTTCATATTTCTGTCTATTGTTCATTATTTTTATGTGTTTTCTCTGCTCAATTACAAATCCCTTGAGAATGGGACACATATTACATTCAGCAATGTATCAAAATATTCCCTGATATCTAGCATGGCATTTTACAAGTACAAGATGAATGTTCTTTATGTGAAATGCTTGGTCCAAGAAGTATTTTAGATTTTAGACTTTTTCAGATTTTGGAATGTGTGCATGTGTGTGTATGTGTATGTGTGTGTGTGTGTGTATGTATATATATATATATATATATATACACACACATTATAGATATGTATATATAAATGTTTGTATACACACATATATATATACATTTAAAAATATATATGTTTATACAAAAATATACATATTACAAATTTTGAAATATTTGTATACATATGTATACAAATACATATATAATGAGACATCTTGGGTATGGAACTCAAGTATAAACATAAAACTCATTCATGTTTATATATACTTTATTCACAAAGTCTGAGAGTGATTCTATACACTATTTTTATAGCACCTATGTTTTGATCAGGTGTGTGTGGAATCTTCCATTTGCGGTGTCATGTAGACACTCCAAAAGTTTGGGGTTTTGGAGCACTTAGGATCTTTGAATTAGGGATGCTCAACCTGTTATGGGCTTTGAGAGAATGAATATAGATTTAGTTTATTTTTAAATTTGTTTCCAGGTAGTAGCATTTCTAGGATTGTAAGTTTCTTTTTTTTTCTTTCTTTCTTTTTTTTTTTTTTGAGGATTGAACTCAGGGGCATTCTACCTCCTAGATACACCCCCAGTCCTATTTTTTATTCTCACTAAGTTGCAAAGGTCCTCACTAAGTAGCTGAGGCTGGCCAGGAACCCAGATCCTCTGGTTTCAGCCTCCCAAGTACTGGGATTACAAGCGTGCACCACCACCCCCGGCTACGATTGTAAGTTTCTTGATAAAGGATTAGATCAGTTCATCAGAAGGAAGGGTCAAGTAATTTTAGTCAAGTTCCCAATTGTTAATCACATATTTATTGGTCCTTCCTAACTATTATAACTAATACTTTATTCATTTACTCATTAAAAATATTTGTTAAACATTTACTTTAATATTTTTAATATTTGCTTCTAGGACTGTTTGAGGTACTACAGATATGGAATGGACATGACTGATATGGTTCAACTTCATCTTGTTTGCATTCTAATAAGTAAACTGATATTTTCTAAAAAATAATAAAACAAATTTTGGACAGAAATACATACTGGGCTAAAGATAAAACAGAATCATAGAATAGACAGTTGCTTGGGTGGTCGGAAAAGCTGTTTAAGGCGATGACACTTGAGCTGATAAACCATTTGGTCATTCTATTAAGTATTTTTTAAACTTAATATTATGGGGAATGGGGGTGTGTGATGGAACTAGTGATTCCCAGGAGAATCCGTCCTTCCTTCCCTCCTTCCCTCCTTCCTTCCTTTCTCTCTTTCCTCTGTAAGTGAGTTGCTGGGTCACCAGTGGTGTCCTGTGGTAGGTTGTATGCCCCTAAACCCTCAACAGTCCCTGTGTCGCCAAGGTGCCCGGGGCTTGTATTTTCATGAGATGTATCTTACAACCTCTGTGTCTATGTTTTCTCAATGCATCTAGACAGGCTACTTGACGAATGGCGAAGTGCTAAACTTTAGTGGACCAACAGGGCACTACGAGAGATAGAGAAAAGATCAAAGTTTCCAAAGCGTCTTGGGGGCTGGATCAGAGTTCACACGGTAAGCTGGGCTGCAGCCCCTTCCAGGTGAAAGCCAACCAAGTCCCAGGAACACGCTAATTTGCTTCAGTAAGGGATACGCTTCTGAAGCAGCAAATAAAATTGAAATCCCCACTTTATTAGTCTAACAATAATACACTATTTTTCTGTAAGACCCATTAACCAGCCACTGTAGAACATGAAACGAGGATGCTATGACAGTCCCACCATACCCATGCATGTCAAGTCTCTAAAGACGTCAGATTACTTTTGTCACAGTATTTTGGTTAAAGAGGGCGATAGCCAAGAGAAGTCACTTGATCTTCCCTTCTCAGATCAGGGACCCCATATGCATGGCTCCTGTCCATTGCTATGGTTTCCTGTTTTAACTCTAGGGCTTTCAGCTGTAGGAAGCACAATGTGAGAGGTTTAGGGTCCCACTGAGTCACAAAAGAGCAGACCTGGGTCAAAACCCACTTCGCTATTGCCCTGCAGTCTCCCTTGGCGGGTCTGTCTTTTCCGTCAAACCTCTAATTGTCAGAGTGCAGAGTAGCTTAGAGGCCTGTGCAGTTTTCATCTCTTCTCTTTCCTAAGTACCCTTTCTGCCAGGCGTGGTGGCGCACACTTGTAATCCCAGCATTTGGGAAGCTGAGACTGGAGGATCCGGTTTCACCGCCAGCCTCCGCTGCTTAGTGAGGCCCTCCGCAACTTAGTGAGACCCTGTTTCAAAATAAAGAATAAAAAAATAGGGCTGGAGCTGTAGCTCAGAGGTAGAATGCCCCCGGGTTCAATCCCCAGTACCAAAAAAAAAAAATACCCCTCAGTACCCTTTCTGCTTTGGTTCTTTGCCCAGTCCATGACTCTGAACACCATATGTATGTGGTAAGTGACACATATTCACGTATCTGCATGTGTGTGTGTGGTATGCACAAGTACATAGTCATGCACTGCATAAGAGACATTTTGGTCAAAGAAAGTACATAAAGGATTGTGGTCTCACAAGATTAAAATGGGGATGCAAAAATTCCATTGCCTAATGACATTGCTGCATCTCAGTGTCATGGTGTAATCCATGACTTATGTGTTTGTGGTGATGTTAGTGTAAACAAATCTACTGCACAGAGAGTTGTACAAAAATATAGCATGTACAATTATGTACAGGGCATTACTATACTTGACAGTGTTATTAAATGACTACAATACATGCTACTGTTCTACTCAACTATACTATTTACTATACTACACTTTCTTTGATGGCACTAGGGATTGAACCTAGGGACATTCTACCTCCAAGCTACACCCCCAGCCCTTTTTATTATTTTGAAACAGGGTCTTGCTAAGTTGCTGAGGGTCTTACTAAGTTGCTGAGGCTGACGTTGAATCTGTGGTCCTCCTGTCTTAGAGGATGAAAAATAGGACAAATTACAGGAATTTATTCACTCCGGCATTTTTAGCTCTGAAGAATTTAACTCCTTGCTTTTTATTTCATCAAAGTATAGCCTAGCTCAATTCCACTTAACATGGTCGACTTCTGAGAGGGGGTTCAGCCATCTCATTGAGAAAGCAGTTAAGCCACCAGGGTACTCCAATCAGCCCACTGGGGAAGATGCATTTTCCACTAAGACATCTGCAATGGGAGGAAGGGGAGTCACATTCTAGGCAGCTAAGAAATGTCAAATATAAGCCATGCAATTTTTGAATTTTGTGCTAATCATAATGGAAACCTATTGATTTTATTAATTAATTTATTTATTTATCTATCTATTTTTTACTTATTTATTTTGGTACTGGGGATTGAACTTAGGGACATTCTACCTCTGAGCTATTCCCCCAACCCCATTTTTTGAATATTTATTTTGATGAGCCAGGCATGGTGGTCCACACTTATAATCCCAGTACTTGGAAGACTAAGACAGGAGGATCACAGGTTTGTGGCCAGCCTCAGCTACTTAGTAAGGCCCTCTGCAACTTAGTGAGACCCTGTTTCAAAATAAAAAATAAAATAGAGCTAGGGGTATAGCCCAGAGGTAGAATGTCCCTGGGTTCAATCCTCAGTACTGCAAAAAAAAAAAATTGAAACAAGGTCTCATTAAATTGATGAGAGGCTCACTGTTTGCCAAAGCTGGCCTCAAATCTGTGATCCTCCTGCCTCAGCCTCCCAAGTACTGGGATTACCGTTGTGCTCCTCCACACTTGGCTCTATTGATATGTTGTAAACATTGGTGGAAAGAGATGACATATGGCATGCAGAAGATGGATTATTGAGGGAAAGACAAAAAGCAGGAAGCCAGGTGCAGAGCACAGGGAATCAGCTGACAAGATAGGAGAGGCTGGCAGCTTGGTCTGGGGAGATCGACACTGACATGGTGGAAAGAGAAATATATTTTGGCCATAGAACTGGCTGGACTCCGCCTTTGGATGTAGGCAAGTAAGAAAGAAAAACCAGGCATGGTGGTGCATGACTGTAATCCCAGTACTTGGGAGGCTGAGACAGGAGCATCACAGGTTTGAGGCCAGCCTCAGCAACGTAGCAAGACCCTCAACAACTTAGTGAGACCTTGTTTCAAAATTTAAAATATTAAATAAAATAGGGCTGGGAGTATAGATCAGAGGTAGGGTGCCCTTTTGTGTGTTCAGTCCTCAGTACCAAGAAGAAGAAAGGAAAGAGGAGGATGAAGTAGGAAGGAAGGAAGGAAGGAAGGAAGGAAGGAAGGAAGGAAGGAAGGAAGGAAGGAAGGGAGGGAGGGGAAGGAAAGAAGGTCAATGAAGGATGCCAAGACTCTGGGTTCATTGCCAGTACCCAAAGTAGAGAAAGCTGTGCATCATGGGAAATGAAAAGAGTGTTCTGACTCTGACTAGAAGCATCCGACCTATTTGTGACTCTTAACAGGCATATGCAAACAGCTGCAGAAGATGGTCAATTCCAGTGGAGAGGGCCAGGACTTTCACTGGGAAGGCTGCAGCCATGGGCACGAGCGCTGGGGAAGGAGGAGCCTCGCTGGGCCGGAGAACTCGGCTGTGCACTGCACAACTGCGCCAGGTGCCATTCAGATACAATCTCAGGCTTGGAGGTGCGAAGACGCCGGACACGGTGTTGGGATGGTAAATAAGCGTGTCTAATCAAGTCAAAAGATAGTTCAGGAAGCTTTTGTGGAGTTGGGAAGATAAATGCTCCAGGATATGACAGTTGTAGGACTCACTTTTATGCATATTTGAATAACATTAACTCCACAGAAAGGAAACATAGGAAATGTTTGCAGGCAGTCTAAGTTTCCCAAATCCCCTGTCAACTAATTATCAAATATTAGCTCCTGCGAGTTCCCGCAGTGGAGGACCCAGAGCATTCTTGCTGAGAAGCCTTGTTCCATCCCTGAAGGGGAGACCAACAAAAATCGTCTCGTCCTTGTTCTAAGAAAGCACTTTGACTGTCGAGACTAGACCCGGCGTCGTCAATAAACGAGCTGTTAGAATTGATTCCTCCTCACTGAAAGACACTTCACTCACAAATACACTCTGCCACGCGGGGGCCACTGTAGTTCCAATTGGAGCCCTTCCAAATGGAACTGATGAGCACCCCTTTCGGAATTCTGATCGCGGCATCACTGTGCACAAGCCTGTTTTTCTACATATCCGCGGTCCCTCGAGTTTACATGCCAGTCAGGGTTTCAGATCTTTCTCTTCCTTAGAAACAATACTTTCTGTAAGGAAATCTTTGTTTTCATGTCACAACCCTGGGCAAACAATTTGGGAAGGAAAAAAAATTTCACTTGGGGAGAGATGGCTACCCGATCTGTCTCATAATTGTGTTATTCCACCTGGCTCCTGGGCAAGATGACACTGACTATCTCTCCACCATTTTCAGAGAGAAAAAAATCATCAGAATGATACTGGTCATGTTCAGGGAAATCAGGAAATTGTGTAAAAAGCCTTGCTTTAGAAAAATATGGTGTGTGTTCAGTCATGTCTTCTTAGTTGAACAGACAAGCAATAATAATAAATTAATGAGACAGCACAGAGCAAGGAGACCTCTGGAGCAGGAGATGCCCAGCAGACCATGTGTCCATAGCCCCTCGCTTTCTGCTTGTCCGTTCTTTTTCACTCTGAGATCGCAAGTGGAAACCTAGGACACTGCGCCAGTGCGATGGCGAGCACATTTTAAAACAGATCTGCACATGGTGTCCATTCACGAACATGTCATAGTCGATTACTAAGCAAATATAAGAAGGACAGAGGGGGAGAGGATGGGGTGGGAATTGGGGAAGTGCTAAGTGATTTGTGCATATCTGGCTCTATCAGCTTGTACCTCATTAAGATATATGAGTGTAGTAAACCAATAAAAATAAAAATAAAATAAAATAGATCTGACATCAGCCAAGCATAGTGGCACTCATAATCCCAAACACCAGGATTACTACCTGCCATCCTAGTATTCAGGAGGCTGAGGCAGGAGGATCGCAGGTTCGAGGCCAGCGTCAGCAATTTAGCCAGACCCTCAGTAACTGAGCAAGATGATGTTTCAAAATATAAATTAGAAAGAGGTGGGAGTACAGCTTGGAGGTAGAATGATCTTGGGCTTAATAACCAGTACCAAAAATAAATTAATTAATTAAGTATAATCTGGGATCGATCTCTTGTGAAATAATTATGGATACCGCTCTGAAACTCCCTGACATAAATACTTAAGTTACAGAGTCACAGTTGCCCATGCTATTTTTCTCGGGCAGAATACTGGACTCAGCAAAGTCTCTCCTGCAATCCCAACCCAACTGGCTCACTGCTCCTTTCCCGGTCCGAAGTGGCACCCTCCGCTCTGTTTCCACACATAAAACACGTTCCTTGCGGGTCTCTGGCAAGTTCCATCTGGAGCTCCCGTCATCTGCTAGCACCGCCACTTAAAATAAAAAATATTGTTTTAATTTCCAGCCCTATCTGTTGCTGTTGGAGATGTAAGCCATTTCTCAAAGGCTGCGATTTGTTGGGGTTCCGGGTGCAGCATTTTGCTTGCAAGAGCTGCCCGTGTTTTGCAGGAGTGGTGGAGAACAGGAGGAGCAGCCGCCCGCCGCTGCAGCCCGGGGTGGACAGCGGACAGCACGGGGCCCCTGAGGCCTGCACCTTCCGCTCTCCGTCAGGCTGTTTGCAATCAAGGAGGGAGGTCGGCTTTTGTTCTTTAGAACACAAGAAGGGAAGAAAAAAAGTCAATTATTCCTTTTGGACAATGGGTGGTCAGAAATTACATAAAAATGAGACAAACGTTCAGAAGGTCCAGACTACTCTCCCCGCACAGCTGCAAGATGAAGACCATATGCTCCGGCCTGAGGGGTTAACTGTTGCGCTGAGCCTGACTAGGGCAGCCTGTCTGCGTGGAAAACAACTCCGCTTGGACTGATTGCTGCCAGCAGTGGTAAACATTCACGGGTTAAGAGTGCTGTGTGTACCTCCAAGTACCTTTGGAAGAACATTCGGGTCGGAAGGATTGATGAGCCAATCACACCAAAATTCACCCGCTAACCTTCAGCAGGTGTGTTAATCACGTGACGCCCAGGCAGCTGAAAGGAATTCGAGAAACTCGGAAGGAGAAAGCTGACTACTAATAAAAGTTTGCATTTTGATGCAACCCAGCGTTAGACATGCAGAGTCCTTAAGTGCTTCAGATCCGTAGTTCTCACGGAGGTGAGAGAGGAGGAGTTATGGAGACAGCCGGGTCCAGATACCGCCTGACCCTGGTACCCACCCTCTTCAGTGCACCCAAGCCTTCATGATGAAGCGTGTGTGTGTGTGTGTGTGTGTGTGTGTGTGTGTGAGTGTGTCCACACCTGTCCTGTTCCACTGTTTGTTTGTTTGTTTGTTTTTCTACAGAATTACAGAATACACTCATGGGCCCAAAGGATAGCGGGCTCTTTAGGGATTAATTGACTCATCTGCTCATTCAATGATTTTGATGGAGACACTGGTTTACGTGGTGGAAGACGGTGCTAAACAAGATATAGAAAGACACTAAAGAATGAAGGCTCTGTACGTAGACTTACCTTGAGCCTAAGCCAGGAAATAAAGAAGGACATCAATAATCTATAAAGTAATCAGCATGATAAAGAAATGGTAAAGATAATGATAACCATGCTTACTATTAATAACATCTTGTGCTTGTGTAGCAACTTAATGTTTACAAGATTTCATTTGTTTTGAACTACTGTCATGATGCATGCCACCTGCAAACATCCTCTGTCTGAGCACGTAATTGCTAATTATCATCTATGTATATACGATCTTCCTGTGCAAATCATAAATCCCATGAAGGCAGGTGCTGGGTCTCCAGCTTTTTCATCTTTCACAGACCATCCACATGTATAGCTGAAAGCAAGGATTCAAATATGATCCCCCATTTATATAAGTCTTAATAGGTTTCAAATGCATTTTATAGATTATGTCATTCTATGTTTTTAGTATTTTCTTTGTAGATTTGAAAGATGAGAAATGAGAGTCTCAAGAAGGATACTTTGCTTATTTGTTTATTCAAGATCCCATAATTAGGGACAAAGTCCTGTGTGTGTGTGTGTGTGTGTGTGTGTGTGTGTGTGTGTGTGTGTGAGATGCTTTTTAATTGCACTATATGACCAGGCTCTAGTCTGTTGTGTGTGGACATCGATTTTTCAGGCACACGATATGTCAGGTGGCTGTCGAGTATCCATCTTCATACTATGAGGACCTTGCTCATTTGGAGAATTGGGCAGGAAAGCAGAGAAGCACAGACGGTTTGATGCATAGATCCAGCTGCCTCTCCCTGGGTGACCAAGATGGTCTGGGGATGACTGAGCAGGGACGGGAGTGTAATGCCCAGGGGCTGGAGTTCACGGCGACGGTGACCAAGGGTCCTGAGAGTAAGCTGTGGCCCCCGAGTGGAAGCGGAGAGGACGGTCTACCACAGGAAGAGCGAGTTCGGGGTGTGGCCACAGCCCCGCACCGCGGGAGAGAATGGAAGAGCAGGAGAGGAGACATCAGCCCACCCTACAGCCGGCCTCGCTCCTTCCGCCTTCTCCCTGCTTCCCTGAAAATTGATGCCAATACTATTCTAGGGCTTTCTTCTTAATTCACACTGGAAGCCCCCAAGGCTTGAGATCAAATCTGCCAAGTATCTGCGGGATGCCGGTGTCTCATTATCAAGCAGGAGATAGGAAAGAAGGGAAGGCGACTGCCAGCCCCGGAGCTCACGACGGAGGCTGGACCACAAACCGGTTTTGTTTCTACATAGAGTTCCAACGAGACTCGGCTTGATTTGCCATCAAATGCGTGTGCGGGAAATCACTCTGGGATTCGTGTCTTGCTTTCCTTCTGCTTGACAGCAAGCATCAAACAGCCCCAATGTCAGCCACGGGACACAACTTTCATGCCAATTTCAGCTGTGCCTTCTAAAGCATGTTTCTCAAATTCGTAAGGTCACAAAGACCTTCTCCTTCAATAGCCTCGCTTGGATGTACGAATTAAAATTTCATTGCCTGCATCCTTCCATTCATAAGGAGCAATTAAAGTGGAGTCTCTGACATACTCTATGGTGTTGGCAAAGGTAGTTGCCTTCATTTGCCTCAATGGGCCGTGCCAAAACATCTCTTTCATTTATTAAAGCCATTTGCGATCACTACTGACTTTGAGCTGAATGGCAGCCCAAGGCCAAATTTGTTCATTCATCCACTTGTTTAAAAAAATACAATAAAACCTACGAGAGGAGCCATTAATTGATTAACTTGTGGCGGTTCCTTACGTTAAGCATCTGTATCTGTGCATTGAAATAAAATACACAGTACAGCTCTGTACAATATATGCCTGTGCCGGCAGCTACAGGGATGTTGTTCTATAGTTTTTAGCCTTACATTCAGAATACCCATTGTGCCCGCCAGCGTTCTCAAGCTATAATCTAAAGGCTGACCATAGGACCTAGAGGAAAGGAGATTTATTTTCCTACGGTTTCGGCCTCAGTCTATGTGAGGTCGTAGACCACGAATCTTAGGGCATGGCAGCGGGAGGCAGAGAGAGGGAGAACACGTGGGCTGTGCTCCCCTCATCATGAAGACCAGGAGCAAAGAAAAAGAAAGAGGTGAGGAGGAATCACCTATGTAACCCCCAAGGTCGCACACCCAGAGACCCACCTCTGGGCACACCCTATGGGACCGGGTTACCACCCAGATAAATCCATTCTGGATTTATCCACTGCTGGGATGACAACTCTCATGACTCATTAGCTCCAAACATTAATAAAGGAGTTCTTTAGAGGATGTTTTATACCTAGCTAAAATACCCACCACCTGAGTGCCTCTGGGCATGCCCCTCAGGAGTCACTGGACAACAACAACCTGGGCTATCTTGGAAGAAACAGGATTCCACCTGCCCACCCACCCTCCTTGGGCAATTTCTTTTTACAGGCTGGGAAATAGGAGTTCAGCTACGATAGAAAACAGACTCATGGAAGAAAGCCCCTGGTTTGATTCTGCAAAGGCAAGGACAGGTAGACTGTTTCCCCTGCTGTTTTCCATGCCCTTCCACAGGCTTTATATCATTTGTTTCTCATGCCTGTGTGAAATAGACATTATTAACCCCATTTTTCAGATGAAGAAATCAAAGCTCAGAAAGTCACTTTCCCTGCCAGGTGTGGTAGCATAATCACAGTACTCGTGAGGCTAAGACAGGAGGATCTCAGGATTGAAGCCAGCCTCCGCAACTTAGCGAGGCCCTGTTTCAAAAATAAAAGTAGCTCAGAGATAAAATGTCCTTGAGTTCCATCCCCAGCAGGAAGGAAAGGAGGGAGGGAGGAAGGGAGGAAAGAATGGAAGAAGAGAAGAAAGAGAGAGGAAGGAAGGAAGAAAGGAAGGAAGGAAGGAAGGAAGGAAGGAAGGAAGGAAGGAAGGAATAGAGTTGCCCAAAGCTACTATGTAATAAAGCCAGGCTTTAAACCTAAGTCTGGGGTATTTCTGTCTCCTTCTAGTCTAACAGTATCATTCATGTAAACTCAGTAAAGTCCCCAAGACATAGAAAAACATTTCTATAGATAGTACCAGAGCAGCCTACCAACTCTAAAATAATATCCATAAACACAATGTGGAAATGCTGATAGCAGAATGAGAAATGTATGGGGTTTTCCAATATTGCCTTGGCTAGTTAGAGAAATAAATACCATGTCATTAAGTGTTAAGTATAACGTAGAGAGAAAGTCCAATAAAACCACTGAATAGTCGGCGTGGTGCTAACCTGGCTTGACTAGCCTGGTCTCTACTGAAGGCTGCTTTATACTGGAGAACAAAGACATGTGGCCCAATTTCACCACGTGACAGCTTAGCATTTTAGCCTAGGAGGGAGATTGTTTTTAAAATTGCATACTACATAAAGCAAATATTTTTTTAGAAAGTGTAAGATAGAGCTATAGAAAGATCTCATTATTCTTAGCGAATCTTCTCAGCTCCCAGTGATTCCTCCTTCTCAAGGAAGTGACTCCGGTGCCCAGTCCTTTCTCTAGAAGGAAAAAGGCTTGTCTCTACAATCTGCACTGTCTCTTTTGCTGTAAGTAATTCATGCAGAATTGGGCAGTTGGGCAACTAAAACTAAACTGGGTCAATCAGATTCTTCTATGTGGAAAATTAGAATTCTCAATCAAATCTCTCATGGGGTGGGGGTTCTTGGAGCTGAATAATATTAGTGGTGAGACTCTGAAGCGATGCTGTCTTATGCTGAAGTCACTGGTGCTACACTTATATTAGCTTTCTGTTGCTGTAACAAAATCCAAGATATAATCAACTTAAAAGGAGAAAAGGTTTATTTTGGATCATCCTTTCAAAGCTTTCAGCCCATGGTCTCTTGGAACCATTGTTTTGGGCTTGTGGCAAGCCAGAACATTAGGGGGAGGAAAAGTCTGCTTACCTCATTGAAACTGGAAATTCATAACCCCCTGAAAGTACTCCCAAAGACCTAGGCTCACCTCCATGTGTGTGTGTGTGTGTGTGTGGTATTGAGGATTAAACCCAAGGGTGTTCCACTTCTGAGCTACACCACCAGCCCTTTTTATTTTTTTTTTTATTTTTAAACAGGGTCTCACTAAGTTGCTGAGGCTGGTCTCGAACCTGCAATCCTCCTGTCTCAGCTTCCCAAGTACTGGGATTATAGGCGTGCGCCACCACTCCCATCAGGCCTCACCTCTTACAGATTTCCTCACCCTCGAATAGTGTCACAGGCTGGCAACCAAGCCTAAAGGTGAATCATATGTGTGTAGAGGAGACATACAAGATCCAAACCATAAAGCCCTTCCTTTAAAAACTCTGTTTTTGTTTTTTCCCTTTTGAAGAAATTCTATTTCTCACCGACTTTCCAATAAATTCCTGCTCTTGCGTGAGCTACCCAGAGTGGGTTTCCATTACTTGCAACCCAACAAAACGTAAATGATTCAGGAGTACAGATGGATGGCTCTGCAGCCTGAGACAGCCAGAGCTACGCAATTGCAACTGGAAAGAAGACAAACGTGCAAAGCTGGGCAGAGGAAAGAGGGAACAGTTTTAAGCTACAATAGAGGCGGAAAAGCTTTCCAAACTGGAGGGTAGAAGCAAGCGCAGTGTAGAACATTTGGAGTTGACCGGCTCACACGGGAATGAGGCGACGAGTACCCACGTTAGGAGAAACGCAGGCTCCACACCAACACTCCCGACTCCCGACATACCGGCAGAAGAGGAGGCTGCCCAGATATTGGCTTACATTGAAGGTTACTGTGTCCGGTGTGGTGGCATGGTCCTATACTCCCTCGACTTGGGAGGCTGAAACAGGAAGATCAGCCAGTTTGAGGCTAGCCTCAGTAGCTTAGGGAGACCCTCAGCAACTCAGCACACCACTGTGTCAAAATAAAAAGTAAGAGGCCTGGGGTTGTAGCCCAGAGGTAGAGAACGCCACTAGATTCAATCCTCAATACAAAATAAAATAAATAGAAAATGTAAATGTCCTAATTTTGGAGGGTTTTTTTTGGGGGGGGTGATTTTTGTTTGTTTCAGTCTGGTATATTATTTCATTTTATTTTATTTTAGGCACTGGGGATCGAACCCAGGGGCATTCTACCTCTGAGCTAAACCCCAGTCCTATTTTTTATTCTTTATTTTGAAACAAGGTTTCACTAAGTTGCGGAGGGCCTCACTAAGTAGCTGAGGCTGTGGGTGAACCTGCATCCTCCTGTCTTAGCCTCCCAAGTACTGGGATTCCAAGCGGCTCAGCCTGGTATTTTATGAAGTGACATTCCATTTCTACGAGTGGAAGCCACTAGACTTGTCCACAGTGACTCTACGTTATGGCTTGACATCTCAGGCCATGGTTGACTTCACTGAAAGAAGAGACGCTTAGGGACAGAGGTACTGATTGAACTTTCCTTCACTAGACGGAGGAATGGGTGGCTCTTGGGCTGCCCTGGGGCAGCTGAGCCCCACCTGGACTACAGGCCTGCCTTTTGCTCACAGGAGGCCTCCCATGGCGAGGTTCTTTCTGGTGGATGGAATGAGTCAAAGACTGGAGGGGGGCAGTCATGGTCAAACTCAACGCCTCCCTACATGGGAAAAGTAGACCGAAACTACACACAAACAAAATTGCGGGGGATGGCTGGATTTTCAGTGTTCTTCTGAAACATGCAGACCACGCATTTTGTTTGTCCTGGTGATGGATGGGGCTGGCCCATCTTGGTGTCAGGATGAAGTAGCGGCGTGCATGGTCCTGGGGGCCTGGACTCTGCCGCCTGTCAGGCACCCCATTTCTTCTGATACTTATCCACCCACAGTTGTCGCTTCTGGGTTCATATCTCTTGTGCTATCGGCTGAGAGAGGCATAGGAGGATTTTATTAACCTCACTATTAAACTCAGTAGAAGAGAAGTTAGCTGTATTTCACTTAAGAAAAAAAGTTGGGATGCCAGGCATGGTGGCACATTCCTCTAACCACATTACTTGAGAGGCTAAGACAGAAGGATTACAGATCCAAGGCCAGCCTCAGCAAATTAGAGAGACAGCAACTTAGCAAGATCCTATTTTAAAAATAAAAATAGGACTGTAAGACTGGGGGTGCAGCTCAGAGGTAGAATGCCTCTGGGTTCAAACTCCAGTACAAAAAAAAAAAAAGTTTGCAAGCCTCAAATTTCATCTACTAAACTCAAATTAGAATAGAGTATGGCTCTTTTGCCATATCTCTTTATATTACATCTTCTACAAAGTCTTCCAAACTATCTATTAAACCTTGTGTCAGTCAGCTCTTTTGGTCACTGTGGCCAAAGCATCTGACACAAGCAACTTGAAAGAGGAAAGATGTCTCTTGGCTCATGGTCTCCATCCATGGTCAGCAGCTCCTTTGCTCTGGTCCTGGGGTAGAGCATCATGGTGGAAGGAAGGATACAGAAGAGGAGAGCTGTTCCGCTCACGGCAGTCTGGAAGGAGAGAGAGAGACAGAGACAGAGACAGAGAGACAGAGAGACAGAAGGGGCTAGGGAGAAGATAAAAGCTTCCTTTATCCAACTAGTTCCCATTCCCAATAATCCATTCAAATTATTAATCCACCAAAAGGATTGATCCATTGAGATCAGAGTCCACATGATTTAATCATTCCCTAAAGACCCACACCTGGACTTCACCCACTGGGGATCAAGCCTGCACGTGCACGGCTTTGGGGGACTACTCCAGCTCCAAGCCATAGCACCTTGCAGTAAACTTCCTTTACCTGAAGACTCAGAGGCCAGAGGGTAACATTGAGCATGAGGGCTGTATTCGGCCAGTTGGGTCTTATGTAATGAAAAGTTGAGGCCGAAATAGAATATTGCTCACCACATTACAAGCACTTAAATAGAAGGTTAATGATTAAGTGGGTGAGGAACCATTTTCTATTCAGCAGGTTTCTGGGAATATGATTTTTACCAGATTAAAAGTTTGTATTACATGCTAGGCATGGTGGCACATGCCTGGAAGGCTGAGACAGGAGGATCACAAGTTCGAGACCAGTTTCCACAACTTAGCGAGATCCTCAGCAACTTAGCGAGAACTTGTCTCAAAATTAAAAGTTAAAATTGTAATTTTAGGTATGTAGATTGGAGGTAGAATGACCCTGAATTTAACCCCCAGTATAAAAAAAGATTGTCCTACAAATTGAAATTCTAAGCACAATATGTAACCCAAATGCCAGGCCAGCCTCTATTCTGCCTTAAATAATCTAATTAATGGCTCTTCAGTTGTTCAACTATTTATTTTATATTTTTGTCAGAGACAGAAGCAGAGCAAAGAAATAACACCCAGAAGGTCTGGCAACCTGGAAAGAAGATCTGAGGGGGTCAGATAAGTTCTATGAAATTTCTAGTATAATGCGGAGTACTTATCCCAACCCAAATCTTATTTTTTTTTTCAAAAGGTTCATCTATTTCTAGTCTCAAATTTCACACTGGAAGCTGGATGTGGTGAAACACACAGCTGTAACCCCAATACTTGGGAAGCTGAGACTGGAGCAGCTTAGATTGGATGCCAGCTTCAGTAACTTAACAGGACCCTATTTAAAATAAAAAATAAAAAGGGATGGGGATGTAGCTCGGAGGTAGAATGTTCCTGAGTTTGATCCCTAGTGCAAAAAATAATCACACTGGGCTTTTCCAAAGACCACAGAAATGTAGTAATAATTTTGTCTGAGCCTCCCAAGAAAATAGTAGGTATTTAAAGCAGAATCAAAAATAATAATAGCTCTTAAGCAACCAGTTCATCTGAAGAGCACATCCTTTCCCCACCAGCTTTCTGAAACAATTGCTATTTTGAGCCTGTCTTTTCATATTACTGATTTGAAAACCAAAATCCTTTCAGCTTAATTAAAATGGACATACCATCGGAGCCCAAACTAGGCAAGAATTTCTCTAATATAAATGTTTGTCATGACATTTTCTATAATGTCACTGTGACATCTTGGTTTATTTCTTTAAAATTCAACAAACAAATAAGAGAGGCAGGCTTTTAGCAAAGAAAAGAAATAGTACCAACTTTATTTCTATAGCTAAGACATTGAAATCTTCTTTATGATAATCTAGCATTCATAAACAAAGATCAATATAGGAAAAAAAAACTTTCTAAAGAGCTTGCCAGATCTTCATGGGCAGCACAAAATATATGCTTCTGATAACTTAGTTGGGACATAAGAATTAAGAATATTTGGGGGGGGGGTCAGGCATGGTGGTAGATGCCTGGAAGCCCAGTACTGGGGAACTGCAACAGGAAGATCCCAGGTTCAAGGCCAGCCTCAGCAATTTAGCAATTCTCTTAACAATGTAAACCTTTAGATCCTGTTTAAAAATAAAGTAGGGCTGGAGGTATAGCTCAGAAGTAGAATGTCCCTGGTTTCAATCCGTAGTAACACACACACACACACACACACACACACACACACACACGCACACACAATATGGGGAAATACTCATTATGGAATTCAGGACTTATCATGTATAATTTCTGAAGATAGAGTTGTTTTCTATAAGTTAGGATAGTTGGAAGAAAAAAATGAGATCTTCACATTTGAATGTTGTAAGGGAAGTCAGAGAGAAATGTAGAGGCTAGACTCGAGAAGTTCAAGACCCATTCCACAAAGGGGGTACACCACACGGATTCATCTGGTCCCCCAGCAATAATACGAACGCAAGCTTTTGTCCAATAGTGAGCTCAGCATACAAGAAATATGGGGAGTCCTGAGCCTCAAGTGGGACACAAACATACACAGAAAATTACCATGTGATGTGGAAAACACAGAGCCAGCTAGGATGGCGGGGAGAGTCAAAAGTTTATTTCAGGCAGAGGAATTAGAGATCTGGGCTAGCTCAGGAACTCAAAGCCCTGCCATCGCCCTGGTAGGCAAAGCTCCTGGCAAGAAACGAGAGGGTTCTGATCACGAGGCGCCTTCTGTGCCACACCAAGGACTCCGGGCTATGCTTGTCAGGCTATGAGAACATGCAGAGAGGTTTCAGAAAAGAAAGGGGGTGGTTGTGTGTCACCTTACAGAGATCACGCTGCAAGCAGAGAGGAAGGACCCAACCTCCAGGCAGGAAACCAGCTACGGGACTCAGGTACGAGTACTCAGGTACTATGAGTACTGTAGTACTTGAGTATATGAGTACTCAGGTACTATGAGTACCTAGGTTTGCACCGGGATAATGCCACTGGGGTTGGAGAAAAAAGAACAGACTCGACATGCATAATTGGAATTAAATTGGGCAGGCTTTGTTGTCCCCCCTGATAAGACGTGCTGGAAGGTTCTGCCGTGACTGCCTGGTCTGTGGCTCGAACTCACGAGGGCTGGTGACATCATTGGACAAAATGATGTCTCCACGAGGAGAGCTGGTTTGAGAAGGAAGAGGGTGGGTGCATGTCTGTCCATGCCGGGACCGGGGCGCCTGAGACGCCCCACCGGAGATGTCTGACGGAATTGGGACCCTCTGAGCGGGAGGTGTCCACTGCTGGAAAGGGCTTGGGACACTGAATGACCTTGGGGTCAGGGCTGGGATCATCAGGCATGGAAGGAGAGGTTGCTGCGGTGTTGTCCACATTCAAGGGTGGACGCAGCATATGAAAGACAGACGCAAAGGAAGCCTTAGAAAAGGAGAAAGAAGAGCAAGGGACGACAGTGTCATGCTGGAGAAGCAAGTGTCTAAGAGGAAACTGCTTCAACAACAGAAGACACTTTGGAGAAGCCGGGGTCCAGGGGTACGGCACCTCAGAAACCACCTGGTCTCACTCCTTCAATGCATGCATTAGGAAGCCAAGACCAGAGAAGTCCAGAGGCTTGCCTACAACCACACAGCTGGTTAGGAGAGAGCAGAGAACAGGGAGGAGCCCCGGTCCCCCCTGCTGTGCTGTCTCTGCTCTCTGGGACTGCACCTCAGGTCTGATTAAACCCACGTCTTTCCGAGGAGAATAGTATAAAATGAGTCTTAGAAAGGTGAGAGGGCCAGGAGAAGCAGCGCACACCTGAAATCCCTGTACTTGTGAGGCTGAGACAGGAGGATTGCAGGTTTGAGGCCAGCCTCAGCAGCTTAGAGAGATGCTGTTTCAAAGTTGGGGATGTAGCTCACTAGCAGGATGCCCCTGGATTCTATCCCCAGTACCAAAAATAACAAAAAGAAAGGTAAGAGGAGAAAACATACGACTCTTGACTTTCTGAGACTGGCTGAATTCATTTAGCTGAATGTTCTCCAGGTCCATCCGTTTTCCTGAAAATGACACAATTTTGTTCTTTGTGTCTGAAGGTATCACTAGTAATCCAACTAGCATGTATGGGGAGGGGGAGGGGCTAGCAAGACGGGGTTAGGAGGACATCACACCAAGACATGTATGGGTGTGCATGAATGTATGACTTTAAATCTCACTACGACATGTGATCGTATTGCACCCATAAATATAGTTTAAAAAAGAAAGGTGAGCCGAGGCCACGCTGGAAAGATGTGAAACTCAAGGGCTGACATTCCGCTCTGAGGAATGGGAACTCACTGAGGGATTTTCAGCAAGAGAAGCATCATCAGTAAAGACACTGGGGAAATCTTATGTAGTTTTCAGGTATGGTGTCAGTATTTTGCTCTGATCACTCACAAATTAAGCAATAATGAGAACTGTCCTCCTCAAATAATTGCGTATATCCTAAACTTCTTATTTATATCCGAAGTTAATATCCAATACATAAGAAAAATCTCAATTAAAAATTACTTTGTCTCTTGCTTAGGTCCCCCAACCCTCTAAAACCATCTATACCTACACCAAAAGGTCCTGTGAGTTTGGGGAGCATCCCAGACCTCGGGTCCAGCCCTACGGAGGCCTGAGTGCACTGGAGTCCACTCCTCCGTGTTCCCAGAACTCTCTCTCTCTCTTTCTTTCTTTCTTTTTTTTTTTTTTTTTTTTTTTTTTTTTTTTTTTTTTTTTTTTTTTTTTTTTTTTTTTTTTTTTTTTTTTTTTTTTTTTTTTTTTTTTTTTTTTTGCAGTACTGGGGATTGAACTCAGGGGCATTCTACTTCTGAACTATACCCCCAGCCCTATTTTTTATTCTTTATTTTGAAACAGGGTCTCACTAAGTTGTGGAGTGCCTCACTAGGTAGCTGAGGCTAGTTCACTGGTGGTTAGAAATGGACCCACCAGCCGGGCGTGGTGGCGCACACTTGTAATCCCAGCATTCGGAAGGCTTAGACCGGAGGATCCGGGTTCGCGGCCAACCTCAGCTGCTTAGTGAGGCACTCTGCAACTTAGTGAGACTTGGTTTCAAAATAAAGAATAAAAAATAGGGCTGGGGGTATAGCTCGGAGGTAAAATGCCCCTGAGTTCCATCCCCAGTACCGCAAAAAAAAAAAAAAAAAGAAAAAAAAGAAATGGACCTACCACTGCTGAAACCCCATGCTTCCACGGTCCCCGAAGTCTGATTAGTCAGTTCATTGCAAGACTCCCATCAAACCAGGGAACACAGCAAAATGCCACAAATGGTACTGGGTATTGACTCGGGCCACAGCCTCCCGAGCTCCCGGCCTGGCGCTCTACCCCTCTCCTGATTTCCACGTCCGCAGTTGTTAGATCCCGCCCTCAGAGGAGCAGGAACTCAGGCTCCGCTCTCTACGCGTACCCAGGCAGAATACTACAGTGGGGCCGTTGCCGGGCAACAGCAGCGAGGACAATTTGTTTGGGGAGCATTTTGAGGATGATTACACTTGCAGGTTGGGTTTTTTTCCCCCCTTCCTTTCCTAGGGTACCTATTCCTGGCTGTTGTAAATATTCATCTGCGCTTTGCATATATGAGGGGAAACATATTTAAAGGAGCTGGGGAAGGTGGTTTGCCTGGGTGGATCGCTGCCCTCCTTCACGATTTGCAGTCAGTGTGCTGCTGTGATAGGAGAAAGAGTGATTTTGTGACCATTATTGACATCGATGGCAATGTTCTGCTGCCTCGTTTCGCTGGCATAGAACAATGGGGGCAGAAAAAGGCGCAGTTTAGCAGAAGCATTAGTAGATTGCTGGTAAGTGGTAAGGATGCAGGAGCCCCCGCCAAGTCTCCAGGCGCATTTGCTCACGAATGCGGCTACCGTTGGATCCCTGGCCTCCCCGCTCCCCTTCCCCTTGTTCGACCATCCCAACGCACGGAAAGACAGCACTGGGCTAAGCCAGGGAGAGCTGATATGGAAAGGTAATAGAAGAAACACTTGGCAGCCTTGAAGGGTTTGCAGCACACCGATTTCAGAGGAGTCAGAGTCGGGACGAAATTGCCATTCCTTCAGGAATCATCTCGGGCATCAGGATTGCTTGTACCTCTGGACTATCAGGAGGATGTGGGCTCACACGGTCTCCAGAGATCCGTTTACTGCACAATTCATAAATGGTACTGAGTTTTTCTCTGGATGTTTTCTCGTTAGGGACTTGGGGGAGTCGCATGAGATGGAGATTTCAAAAGCCTTCCCGTGTGCCTTCAACGGCCCATTAAAGTCAGCTTTCCCAACGCTGTGGTTCTCTGTGCCTCCCGCCTCCCTGCAGACCTCTTCCTTGAGGTGGCTGTGTCCAAGCCTGGCCAGGCCTCCGTCAGGGGCAGCTGGTACCAGGTGCAGTACTCAGAGCTGCGTCACCAGCCAAAGGCAGCAGCTGTTTACGGGGCTCTGTCTCTTCACCCTCGGGGAGCTGTCAGTGGAGAGACGAGGTGCCTCTGGGTCATCCGACGGTACGGGCCCGGAGCTGACGGGCTTTCAGTCCCAACTGCAATCAGGGGATGGCTGGCCCATCCCAAGGGGCCCGATCCCTGGCCCCTCATCCCAGGGCCCCAGGAGAATTTGGTCAGCTGTGTTGCACACAGAGGCAGCCTCTGGCATGGGATTTGCCAAGGGATTTGGCAAAACTCTTTCTGGCTTCTGGTTTTACTCAGGACTATGAGATAGCCATGCATTTTCATTTTGAGAAGAAATGCAAAGCGAACTTCTTCTTTGTTGTTGTTGTTCTAGTTTTTTAACCCAGGGGCATTTTACCTCCAGGCTACACCCTAGGCCTTATTTATTTATTTGTTTATTTATTTATTATCTTAAAACAGGATCTCCCTAAGTTGCTGAGGCTGACCTCTACCCGTGAACCTCCTGTCTCAGCCTCCTAAGTGCTGGCATTGTAGGTGTGTGCCACCGCCCAGCTGTGAACTTCTTCTTTATCTTCCATCTTTGGGGTCTGGGTTGAGCCAGACCAACAGCCACTCAACAGTTGCGATCTCAGCACACCGTCAAGATAGCCCGGCAGCCCTCATGCCTTCAGATTTCCACTAAACCACCTTCTATGGATTGAGAACCTGTTAGCCAGGCACGGCGGCACGTGCCTCTTAATCCCAGTACTTGGGGGGGGGGGGTGCAGAGAAAGAAGTATAGCAGGTGAGAGACCAGTCTCAGCAATTTAGCAAGACTCTCAGCAACTGAGTGAGACCCTGCTTCAAAATAAAAATAAATAAATAAATAAATAAATAAATAAATAAATAAATAAATAAATAAATAAGGGTTGGATGTAATTCTGAGGTAGAATGCCTCCGGGTTCAATTCCCAGTAAAACACACACACACACACACACACACACACACACACACACACACACACACACACACACCATTATGTGGAAGGCACTCTCATAGGTCTTGCATAGGCTACCCAGGATAAAAGACAGATTTATCCTCAGGATTGTGGCCTGCGCACGCGCACACACACACACACACACACACACACGGCTTCTCCTGGCTGAAGAGAGAGGAAGTTAGTTTCAGGGCTTCGGGGGATTCCACTTGCACGCAACACCCCAGCCCCGCGATGAGAAAAGTCACTTCAGCTCCGAGAGCACGTCTAGCTCCACTGGAAACAGCTCCGTTTGCTTTCCCTCCCCTTTGAAAAATGCCCCGTATCTTTTGATTCAAAGTTTACATCTAGGAACAAGCCCTTTCTTTCGCTCTACCTCTAGGCAAGGAACATATGTCACAGATGCCGTCGCCACATTTAGATGCTGACGTTCAGCCTCGCGAGCCCCACACCAAGATACCTTTTACATGGCAATTACTCATGAAATCTGAACGCCCCTGCAAATTAGTGTTAGGTTGCTTTCATTTCCCAATTAACTGCCCACCTGCTATTGCAGGATTCAAGTTAGTCATAGTCAGCCGATTTCCTTCAGCCTTTGGGGGGGGGTGAGAGAGGAGAGAGGAGAGAAGAGAGAAGAGAGAGGAGAGAGGAGAGAGGAGGGATGAGGGAGGAGGGAGGAGAGAAGAGGGAAGAAGGAGGAGAGAGGAGGGAGGAAGAAGAAGGGAGGAGGGAGGAGAAAGGAGGGAGGAGAGAGGAGAGAGGAGAGAAGGCAGCTTCTTTATGCAGAGAATGATTAATGTGTGAATTGGTATACCAAAAGCAACAATGAAACGTACAACTGTGAGTTAATTCAAAGAAGAGCCAGACAAGGAAGAAAAAAAAAATTCCATGATGCAAACATTAGACAGACAGGTGGATGCTTCGGCTACACCAGATGGCCTCCTTCTGTCTTGCAATGTACTGTGAGATTCTATTTTGCAAAACCCCTTCAAGAACCAAGTTGATTTCTAAACAGTAAATCGTGGCAAGGAAAACGTTTATGATGCCTGAGCTCTGTCCGTTATTTTAATAGCATTTTTTCTATGTCTGCGGATGCGTTTTCAAGATGGAGCTAACATTCTTGTCCTACAGTGAGCGAGATGGCGGCCAGAAAGGTAGAAAGACCAGAAAGAGGAGTTTAGTCTTGTTTTCTTTTCTCGAGAGAGATGAATGTGTACTTTCCAAACCTACAGCAGAGAGAAACACAGGTACCCTGCCGTAGCCAGCGGAAGCAACCTGTGCGGGGACCCAACGTATTGAGCTGAATGGCAGACATTAAATGTGCCCGGTAATGAAAAGCAGCGTCATTCCTGGAAAACATTAAAGAATATTTCTCTCCCCCTCGGGAAGGCAGAGCACATGATTCCATTCTCACGTCCTGACAGGGAAGCTATGCACACTGTTCGAGCAGGATTGCAGCCTGAAATTCTAAGAGACCCTGCGTGGTGGGGACCTCGGACATGCTCCTTCAAGCCCAGTTTAATTGACACCCAGCTTGACAAGATAACACAGGTCTGACAGCAGCTCTGCATTAAAAGGCTTTTTCTTCAAATTTTCAAGAAAGTAATTCTTACTTCTAGGATGGGAGACGAGAACTCCACCGCGTTTCTGGGCAACTTTGAAGGGGAGCTCATGTTCCGTGACATCACAGCAGCCTGGGAATATTAATAGGATCGCTTCAATTGTGACCAAAGAGTCCCTCTGTATCCCTGCTCCTCGGAACACACACAGCTGCACGCTGGCCAGTCCCCGCAAATCCTCATGTTCCTTTCTTGGTGGGGGGGGGACCCGAAGTGATATCCTGCATGGTTGAACCCTCTCAGTGGCATATGGTGACATTTGTCTTTTTCTCTGACTTTTTTTTTTTTTTTTTTCCCAAGAAGCTACCAACTGCTAAAGACACAAAAGTCGCTGGTGCCGTGGTGATGCCTGCCAGTGTGACTGGACCTGCCACCAATGCTTGAAGGTGTGCCTGGCACCATGGTACTGTGGAGATGACGCCAGAGACGGCCTGGAGGTCAACGGAAAGGCAGCCAAATGAAGCCGCCAAGGAGATATAGCAAAGGAATGGCGAAGGCGCCTTTGCCGGAGGTGTTTCATCCCCTATTCCTCCTCTAATGACCAACTCAAAAGAAGAAGGAGCTACTGCCTGCACGGTGCTGTGCCCGGTGCCGGCCCCGGGCCGCACTTCTGCCGTGTGCTGCGGGGTCTTGGAGGGATACCTCCGTCCTAGGCCATTTCAGTCTTTAAAGTGGTTTCCTCGTCCCATGACTGCTGTTTGATCCTCGGGGTTTTGAGCAAATGAAATTAGAGTGACAGATATCACAATGCCCTTAAAAATGTCCCTCCACGGCCGGGTGCAGAAGTGCACACCTGCCATCCCAGACCTTGAGTGGCGGAGACAGGATGACAGCAGGATTGAGATCAGCCTCAGCAATTTAGCAAGATCCTCAGCAACTTAGCAAGACCCTGTTTTAAATCCTTTAAAAAAACGACAAAACGGTCAGAGGTGTAGCTCAGAGGTAGAATGCGCCTGGGCTCAGTCCCCAGTACCAAAACAATAACAACAAGTTCCCCCAGGAGCCTCGTGTCTGCTGCTCTTAAACACTCCGCACTGCTTGGCATGGGACGAGACACTAGTATCTAGAAGAGTCGCTTGTGAAGTTCTGGGGACGCAGTTATTGTAGGGCTCATCTGGGGCCCCGTTGAATGGACAGAAGAGTACTTCTCTATTCCCTTGGATTTCAGTTCTGTGTAGACCAACAGGAAGGTCGAGTGAGGAAGTTCAGTGGGTGCTGGGGTGCTCACGGCGCATCAGAAGGGAAGCAGTGCGAGCCCGAAGTGGGACTCGTGGGCTTTTTCCTCTGTACTCCATCTCTTCATGGAGGAAACTGGGACAGAGTGGGGAGTAATGAGCATTGTCCTCAACAGAGATGAAAACAAGGAAAATCATACAAAAAATAGAAAAAAACAAAGAGGATAATCAGATAGTCTTTTCAATCTTTTGTACACTCTGCTCCCAAAACTAATTTGGACCTCAGCTACCAGACATCATGACAACCAGTTGACCAGAGGGGGGGAAAAAAAAATCAGGTCATTTAACCAATCACTTCAGCTATATGAGACTAAACAATGGCTTGACCCACTTTTTTCCCTACTGAAATGACTGATTCGTAGATTTGCTTGGTTGGTTGGCATTTGATAAACGCACACTGAGAGTAAGCTCCAGAAAGAAGTCATCTCTAGCCTCAGTTTTTAAAATATCCTCTTTCTTTTTTAATGCTTCAAATACAAGAAAAGAAATTATAAGCAGCGTTACGTGTTTGTGCAGTTTATTTAATCATGCGTTCCATATGGCACGAGAATAGCAGTGATGTTTATAACCTTTCAATGAAAATGATATTCTTCTACGCTCATAAAACCATAATGAGTTAAAATCTGGGTGAAATACAATGCTTTTAAACTATTTCCCATTATGGAAATGCCAACGGTAGAACGCTTGTTTTATTTTATAGCTTAGAGTCACTGAAGCTACCTCAAGATGACTGCAGTCAATATTTGGTAAATCACCAAGAAAACCTTCTAGACCCTGAAAACGGAAAAAAAAAATGTGCTCTGCCCCCTTCTCCCAGTCACACTAAAGTATGGCGTAGTTAGGTGTGGCTTGGGGTTAGAAATCTGCCCGTTTCAAAGGGAGACAAGCAACTCTATTGAAGTATTTATAGACTTTTCAACAGTTCTTTTGTATCACTTCATGAAACAAATACAATCGACCAATACGGTCCCAGAAAGAATATCAGTGTATTGCTTTCTTAGTTTCTTGCGAATTCTAGGCCACTAAAGATGTAATTAAAACACTTCCATGAAAAGAAAGCCCAAACGGAGACAGCTTCAATCCACAGTGGTTTGTCTCTTCGGAACCTATAATTACTCAGTTTTAGCTCTGCGTTAAACACAACTGCCTGTTATTTGGGGACCGTACTGTTTGGTGTATGTACAATGAAGCACCTGTGCTCAACAATGCCCAGTTCCACAGACTGGCAGCTCTTTCCCACTACAGAAAGATGACAGATCAGCACACATACCCGATGCTGTCCCAGGATGGGGGTGGGGTACTCCGATGACTAGAACACAGAAAACTCACACGTCTTTATAAATTGCCTCAAGAGATAATAATAATTTTAATCCTCTTGACATTCTAGTTTGTGCATCTAAAATATTAGCTTTTAGTAGACAGGGAGAGTTGAGAATAGCACATCGTGGGGTGTGGCAAATCCCCAAAGATTGGGAACCTCTAGTAGTGTCAAAAAGCTATAACTTTGGGAGAAGGTTTGCACCAAACACTGACTTCTTCTCAAAGCCTCCACCATTTAAGATTTATCATGAGATACAGGCTACATTGGATAGAAATTTATCATGAGATACAGGCTACATTGGATATTCCATTGTCCTTTCCTGGTGACCAACGGCATACAAAGCTTGTGGCGATGGATTTGTGACAGAGAGCTCCCTCCGCCTGCTTCCTGAGAGAGCGAAAGTGCTGGAGGAGAAACAAATTGTGCTGAAACCCAGGCATTCGAGCTCAGCTACTCCCTTGAAAACATTCCGAGCACTAACCGGCGTGCTCTGTTCCTGCTAAAGCCGTGACAGACACTGGAGACGAGAAGGCTTCAACTGCGCGTCCCAACCACCGGCTGGCACGCGTCCATTATTGGTTGAGTCTCTCGTTTCTCAGCTACTCTGGGATGCCTACGTGTGAAAAAGTCAGTATGCCCAAATTGCATTTTTAGATGGCGTTACGTCAATGCACATTTGTTTGTTTTCCAAATCAGCATCAAATGCAACACCAAATATCTGGGCTGCTCAGTTGTGCGGGCTTGCCTACTGCCTGGCTCTACAAGAGCGTTCACTCTCTGGTGTTCAGGAAGCTTCTGGAGGGAGCCAATGGTGCTTCCTGAATCGTAATTCAATGGAGTAAATAGTAAAATATCCACAACCTGCTGTGACTTATCTTTTCCCT